>DF369156.1:0-14136 GCA_000787875.1 Solanum virginianum
TTTCCGCCTGTTACTAACCTCGAGAGTTAACAGAAAAAGAGAGTATAGGGTGTCTCTATCGGGCACCGGTCATGGCCCTAGGTGGGTCTTGACAGTTGTTCATTTTTATTTCATTTACTTTGAGGGTGAGTCCGGGATATGTCTTGGCCCCCGACCTATCTTATGTAGAGGCATCTTTGAACATCTTGTGCACTCTTTTAATTTTATGCTAAGTGTTGTATGGGATTCTTGATCATGGCTATTTACGAATTATGTTATTATAAGATGATTTTATGTTATGCTTTGGAAAGATTTTAAATCCCGAATTTCCCCTATAGCATGAGTCATACTTACCCGCCCCTTAGTTATTATGTGTTATCTGAGTTCATTCTAGTCCCTTTCCCTAAGATGTCCCCATAGCGTGAGTCCTACTTTTCTGTCCCTTAGAATTCTGAACCGGATGATGTGGATTTTGGTACTTTGAGATTTTTTTGGGGACCCTTGGGTTCCCATTCGCAGTGTCACTTCTAGACCCTAGGTCTGAATCGTGACAATTTCCAAACAAATTAAGGTTGGTAATATGAATTATAATTTCTATGGTTATGCTTATTTTATATCCTAATATAATAATAAGAAGAAGAATTTTTATAGAAAGTCAGAGACCTATCATCAATTGTATAGTAGATTATTTTCTTCTATTATGCCCTATCTTTAGCTAAGTCTACATTTATATCAAGAACTTATAGATTTTTTGAGATAATCCGCATAATTTTAGGTCGATCTCATCCTCTTTTAACACATTTACTTAGCATAGTTTTACATCTATGTCAACATGTATGTCCAAATCACCTCAAACGATCTTCTCACATTTATCATCAACGTATGCTACTTGAACATTCTGAAAAATGTATGCTACATTTATCATCAATGGGATCTCATTCTGTATTGGTGTTTGTTAACTTGTCAATAACAACGGTAAGCAAGTAGGGGCTTAATATTGATCCTGTAAAACCTTGGAAATTCCTAGGTTAAGATCTGAACTTTCATCTTATGCGTATGAGATGATACCAAGTGATTCTAACCTTGAATATAGGTATTAAATCCTATTATTTATCGGGATAACAAATTTTAGATTAATAGAGGTCACAAAAACCCTTTAACACAAAGTTGAGTTAAAACCTTCCGTACTGATTGAGTTTCGATATGCAATTCTATGAAATCAGGTGAACCAATAATTTCAAGGTAGTGAATGTATTGTAATGTACTTTCCTAAGTATTTTAAGGGTGTTATATGTGGTTTGAGGTTATAAGGGACACCCAAGGTCAAGCTAAGTTCAAAATATTTCTATCGACTAAGTTTCGGTGTGAGTTCATAGAAAGGTCAACTTCAAATGACCATATCTCTCAGAACATAATGAGTTAGGTAATCCATAATATATCAATTAAAGATGTCTGAATTAGCTTTCCAACATATCTAATTTCGTCTTAATTGATGTTTGGAGTAAAATATCATGACTATTTTATTGAAGCATGTCGAATCTGTAAAATTTGACAATCCACCGACTTAAACCAGTGAAATGCTCTAAGAAAGCTTAAAAACTATCAAAAATGGTTCGACGATGAGGGCCTAAAATTGTTGTTCTGGTCGCCAAAACTCATCAAAAGGTTATTTTTTCAATTTTGATGATTATTTGACTTTCTCAAAAAGATATTTTTGACCTTTCCTTAAATAACTTCTCAAAGTCCATCTTATAACCTAATAACATCATTATACGTATTGTGACTCCCAATATCCCCAATTTTCCTTCTCTTAAAGATCAAGAACTTCAAGAAACGAATTTCTCCATATTTACAATATCTTTTTTTAAAATAAAATTGAGGGCGGGGGAATGGGAAATGAGGAGGGGATTACAATATGGGGAATCGAACCCTCACCAACAAGGTGGGAGTTCAAATAGCCAACCAACTAAGCTACTAAGATACCCCAAATTTACAATATCTAAAGGCTCCAAGTTCAAGATTCTCTTCAAGAACCTAGACTTTAAAATCAAGATTCTTCTTCAAACTTCATAGAAAGTTTCTCAAGTTCAAGCTATAAGGTTCCAAGCCAAGGATTTTTCAAGAAATTTTGTTCCTCTACATATGTAAGGCTATCTAAAACATGGGAAGAGTTCTTCCATGTGGCCCTTAACCCAGATTAATTGAATTGTGAATATTTAGCCTCCATGAATGTTTTCTTGAGATTTTTCCTAAAATCCTAGAATATTCTCACGTGTTATTATATAATCGATAGTTCTCATGAGTTAACTTCTTGAATGCTTAGATCGCACTAATTACCTCATAAACCCTAGTTATATTGTATCTTAAACTTGCTAATAGAAAGATTGTGAAAGTATTGAGTCTTCATGCATGTTTCTTTGAAGTTTTTTTAAACTATATATTCTATGTATTACATGCTTGATGATCATCATGAACTTGATTTATTGACAAATATTTTTACATAAATTATTTCATAAACCCTAGATTTTATTTATTTAAATTTACATGAATGTTCCTTGAGATTGAGTATAGAGCCTTGATAGTATGCTTGTGATTGTGATATGAGAATGATGATGATAATGTTGATAGAACTGAATGGTCTTGTGAGTCCTCATAAATTGAACTCAAATTATTTGTCTAAATTGATCGTCCTTTTAACGATTTTCTAAACCCCTCTTGAAAGATGTAACTGAAAACTGATTAGATGATTAATAGGTCGAAAGACTTAATTGGGATGGGTTGATAAGAGTCCTTATGAGACTCATTGATTGGATTTATTATTTTATGAGCATTAAGTCGTAAGAGGAGTATTGAGCACCAAATCGGGTAAGAATAAGTCCAACTCGAACCCAGTAACTATGTCATCAACATAGTATTGATTGGATAGGGGTTATACCTTTGAAGTTCTTTAAGAGGGTTTAATTTATTGATTGTGAGAGTCCCTTACCCTGGCAAGGTATTGGAAGGGTAGACAATAACACTGCTTTTATTGTATCATCACTAGCTCATATGTGATAGTTGTCGATTAGAGAAACTCCCAATAGGACATGATAGTACTCTGATTAGATTGTATTGGATGTGATTGGTCTCTGCCTAAATCGTATTCTTACTTTAGACTTTTGACATTCTGATTGAGTCCCCTATCTTCCTAAGTTGAGTTGATGGTTGAGTTGAGTCTCCTGATTTAAGTTGATAGTTGAGTTGAGTCTCCTGAGTTAAGTTTATGGTTGAGTTGAGTTAATGGTTGAGTTGAGACAATTGTGAAGTTGAGTATCTTGACTGTGTTATTTCCTTTCCAATTATTTTACATACTCGTACATTCTATGTACTGACATCCATTTAGGCCTGCATCACTTTATGATGCAGATACAGGTATTATAGATCATCAACAAGTGAATCATTGATGATCTATCTGCATTCATTTTATTGGTGAGTCCTCCTTTATATTCAAAGGATACCACTTATATTTTTCTTACTTTTTAGTTTACTACTTTTATTTTGAATTGAGGTAGTCATTAACCTATCATTGGCACAATCTAGATTATTAAAGATAGAGGTTTTATAGACAATGATGGATGAGAGTTGATGTTTTCAATTTTAAGACTTGTACTTTTCAAACTTATTTTACAATATTATATAGATTTGGATTATCAGTTTTTAAACTCTTATTTTATTGAGTCATTAATTGATGAGTCCACTAGAATATTTCATGTACATAAATTGAGTCTTTTGTTGTAGATTGAATAAATGTGATATGACTAAGTGGTTCGTTTGGGAGCCAGCAATGATTTCTGAGTGGCGGTCACTCCAAGTGTACCCTCCCAAGGTATGAAAAACTTGGTATCAAAGCATATATAGAGTTCAAGTGTCCTAGGATGTCTATGAAGCCATTTATGTAGGATCTTATTTATGATTGTGAGGTCTATATTTCTATAAATGAGGGATTGTTGACATTTAGAAAAAGATTTCCTTCTTTCAAATTCTGAATCGTGTGATAAAGTTATTCCCTAAGAAACCTACGATGATTCATGCATTGCTCTAAACCTTTTGATGTGCCTCATCTACAAAGTGATAGAGGCAGTACTGCTCATACCTTTATCAATGAGTTTCTCTGCGATAAAGTAATTAGAATGGTAGAGTGACAGCACCAGGCTTGAGAGAAGTTGATAGGTGTGTTAAGTTGATTAACTCGAAAGAATTCACTTTTATTCATATGAATTGTGCATTTGAGTTAGATTAAGATACACCCCAGATCTCTTATCCAAAATTTGCTTTAACGTTATCCATAAGAGGAAAAATTAGGTCTCTAAAAGTTTAACATTACCGTTTGGGAGAGTGTGATTTGAGGTGTAATAAATTATAAGTAAAATTGAGTCAAAGTAATAAGGTGATGAGTTGATTGCAATAAGTTTTGGCGAAAGAGTAGTAAGTACCATCTGATTTTTCATGATGAGATATAGAGAAAAAGTTATTGTTAGAATGAGTTAAAAGTGTGCTCAAACTAAAAAGAAATTATGGTTATGTGTTATAGTGTTTGTATAAGTGACGGTGAATTATAGATGTTGAATAGAGGAATAGAGTACTTTTGAGGTAATAGATCTAAACTAGGTTTATGATTCTAAAGGGAGAGCCCCTATGAGATTTATAAAGATAAGAGCTTAGCCAGGTAAGGAGGCATTAGGAATGGGTGAATAACACTTGAGTGGTAATGAGGGGATACATTGATGGATTATTTGCTACGAGATTTTAGTGGGCCTATGTTCCCAACTTCCATCTAGTAGTTGTATATTGATATAATATGAGAGAAGTGTGCCATGAACATGTTAGCATGAGACTCAAAGCTTGAATTTTGAGGAGCATTGTGAAGAATGAAATAGCATTATGATAGTGATAGTCTTAGTTGGATATTTTCTCTAAGAGGCTTGTTAAGATGTTGACTTCCAAGAAATGTGATACTATGAGTAGGGTGTAGGTGCCCCTTAGATAGAAATAGTTATTGAGGATAAATTATTATATAAGAAGAGACTTAAGATGTGTATCCATGGTAGTGTAAAGTTGTGAGAAGCTCTAAGTTATGACTTGCTACGGGAACCTAGATAGTCTATTTGAATTGTCAATGTAGAGTAGGTTGATGTAAGTATTCTTTGTCACCTTTAGTAATTGTGTTAATGAGAGCTTATGTATAGAAAATGATGAGTTTTGTCAAATGTATGGAAGCATATATATAGAAGTTGAGTGCTAGAAGACTAAAAGAAAGGATTAGATCTTAAAGGTTGTAGAAAGCGGCTATATATGTCAATAAAAACAGCAAGTGTAGAAAAATTCCCATAGAGACAGAAAGGAGAAAGAGTTGTATCTCAGAAGAAAATCTTAGTAGCGATTTTATATATTTATGTATAGTATAATCGGAGAGTTTAAGATATTCTTGTGGAGAGTGATGTCCCAATCATGTAGAGAGTTGTACTTATAACTTAGTAAAGAGAATTGATTCGCAGACTTAGAGAGATGACCTTTGAGCTAAGGGGGAGATGATGAGGTAATGAACTAAAGGAGCTTTTGATAGTGATGAGTTGATTAGAATGAGGCATCAATGCTTTTTCCATCTCACATGTTCCTTACACTTTAGTCGAGGTGATACTTTATTCTTGTTTTGTGCATTAGTTCTATGCCCATGTCCTAGATTCATACACCTCATGTTAATTCCTATTCATGGCAAGTTTTGAGGATGAGAAGAGCACAAAGTGTACAAATTGAAATAGGCATTATATGGATTGAAACAAGCGCCAAAAGCTTGTACAGTCGTATAGATGCTTATTTCATGGAGGACGGTTTTTAGAGATATCCATATAAGCAAACTCCTTATATCAAACACAATAAAGGTGATATTCTTATTGTCTATCTATATGTTGATAACTTTATTTTTACTGGAAGTGGTGCGTCTATATTCAAACAATTTAAAGATTATATAATGAAGGAGTTCGATATAACTAATTTAGGAAGAATGCATTACTTCGTTAGTTTAGCAGTGATCCAACTTAAAGATGGGATCTGTATTTCTCAAAAAAGTATGTGCAAGATATGTTTCTCAAGTTTTAAATGGAAAGTCCAACCCAGTTCGTACTCCAGTTGATCCTAGGTCAACATTAAATAAGGATCGAGAAGGCCAAGTTGTAGATGGAACTTACTACAAGTAATTAGAAGGAAGCTTGATGTGTATCACAAAAACTCGACCTGGTATAACACAGATGATGACTTCAAGCCTCTGACTGAGAAGAGGCCTCACCAATAGCTGGATGGATGCCTGATCCTCAACGAAGTGGCTGCTGAGGAACTCTGCCACCTGCCTTTGCATCATAAAAGGATGCAGGTTCTAAGGACGTCAGTACGTGGAATGTACGATATGTAAAATGGTGAAAAAAAACTCAGGGTAAGGTAATATTTCCACGGTAAGTAAATCATATCTCAAAATAAAATAGCATAAGCAATAAATATCATGTATGCTAAAAATAACATGCTGAAAATTTGTATGTAAACTTAACTTGCTTTAACTTGGGAAGTTTCTCTAACTGACAACTATCACTATGAGTTTGATGGTGATACGGCATTTTGCCCACGCTGCCAAAGTCGTCTCATACTTTGTCGGAGTAAGAAATGAAAACTAGGGGAGTAGATCCATCCTAAAACTGGGTCACCTCAGTGGCAAGTGAGGAGTTGTACCTTGGTACAATCCTATCCTACGCTGGCTACGTAGTTTATGAGTTCAAGTTATTATTATCACTCTCACTCATATTGGTGCTCAATACTATCCTAAAATGGCTTTTATAGTGCTCATAACTTAAAGACTAAGGATTCTCAAAATGCTTCTTTAATCTTTTGGGAGTTAGCCCAACTTAGCTTTTCTTAACTTGTCTCAAATTGATTCTTTCTTTGACAAAATGAGAAAACAGTATTCTTACAAGTATCTCAACCCATAATTGGGTTACTCAGCTACAGTGCAACACAAGATCTTAAAATACTTCTTAGGCTTAATTTAAATTGTAAACTTTATAACTTTCCATGAAATACACAAAGATTTCTCATAACTTCAACCATAGCTGTAAGTCTTTGTCTCAATGTCTTAAATCAATAGTAAAGTCAACAAGAATCATGATACTTATCAAGAAAATATGCATAAATAGTACTTCAATGAGTTTTGCTAGTAATGAAGGGAACTTTGTCCTCAACTTGTAATTGGAATCTTGAGTGGAAACTAGTGATTTAAGTTTCAAAATAGTAGTAGAACAACTTTTGAAGAGCCTTACATACCTGAGAAATTAATTTTTTGGAAGGGTTGGGGAAGATTCTTGAAATCCCTAACGTGACCTTAGAGTCTACGCTTGAATTTCTTCAAGTTTTCCTAATGTTAAAAAATAGGATTAATGCGTTTTTTTTTGGAATCAATCAGGTGAAAACCGACTAATTAAGGTTCAAAGAGGGTGGAAAAAGTCAAAACTATCCTTCCTTAAAACCAAGAAAAGAAAATCCCATTTGGTACACCATGTCCGCGTCGCGCTTAGGGCGCGGACATATGTATTTTGCTCTCATTCGCGAATTTTAGCTTCTCGTTGAAAAATAAAAAAATTCTAAGTATGGGTCCGCATCCCAGGCGCGTTGCGCCCTGGGGGTGCACCCTTACTGCCTCACTTATTTTTGTGAAATTTATTTTCCGATCCAATTGCTCTAAAATCTCGCGCTGATCTAATTTGACTTAGTCGCATTAAAGTCAAGTCGAGATCATTTTTCGACTCAGTTTTTTGCACCGATCGTAAATCCGATCTCGAATTTGCAAACGGAGCATGGGAAGACTTGTTACGTACATGGTTCCTTTTTAGTGGTATTTTGGTAATTTCATTGGACATCACACTGATAAAATGAGTTAACATCAGCTGAAGTTTACCAATATTGACTAAACCTCAAAAAATAATTTAATACATGCTATATTTTAAAGAAAAAATTATGCGGATAAGCAAATATATACTAGTTAATTAGCTAACATAACTATAGTTTGAATTAATTATGGCTCGCAACAAACAACTAGTTGTAATTACAGTTTAAGTTTTGTATAATTCGTGTGATTTATACAAATATTGTGCACGAATACAGTTTGAATTTTGTGTAATTCACACAATTTATACAAACGTTGTACGCGAATCAAATTATATAGTGAAATATACAAACACTGCAAATTATATACAAAATAATACAAACGTTGTGCACGAACTGTATAGAGAAATATGTGAATGCTATACAAAAAGTGTGAATTGTATAGCGAATCATACAAATATTATGTGAACTATACAAAGGTTGTTATAACTATTAGTTATCCAATTTATAGCTATGAAGCAAAACTAAATATTTTTGAGTGACTATATACAAAAATTCTCCTACTTTAAATGGTGTTATTAAAAAGAAAAAGAAAAACTACTTGATGCCGTCCTTCTAGATTATATCCAAGGTTAGGTCAAATTAGTTATTCACTTAATTCTCTTATATTAACCACCAATAGAATTTTACACCAACCCCCTGACCAAGGACATCAACATGAAATATGAGAATTGATTGTTAATTCATAAACATATTAATGTTAATTAGGTGGTAGTTATTAAATCTCCCACATTGGTAGCGGCATTTGATTTCCTTATATGGACTCCGGATAATTTTCCTTCTACAAGCTATTCTCTTCATTCACATTTATTTGTTAAAAGGTTCTCATTTGATTTTTACTTTTACTTGTCATTTTTTGACAAATTAAAGTAGGACAAATTTATTTTTCCTATTATACTCTCAATTTATTGTATTGAGTTAATGAATTTGATAAATATAGTAAGTGCTCCCTATCAATCAATAGGGTAAAATGGTGAACTTACTATACCAATTATTATTTTTTTAGTTATGCCAAGTCAGAATTTGACAACTAAAAGTGAACGAAAGGAGTAGTTTTTGAGGATGAGTTAGGCTCATATCCTACATCTTTGTATTAGAGTTAGGCCCATCTCAATTCTTGTACTTCATCGATATCATTCTCGATCTATGCACCAAGCTTCTAATCCTTCTTGACGCGAAGGGGTTTGCCACATCCCCACATTGGGGAAGGATGAGTCCTTTGATTTTATTATATAAGTCTGTACAATCTTTACCTTATAAATTAGCTTTGGAGGTTGAGTTAGATTCGTATTTTATATCTATCAATCGTAACTAAAGTACTTTTGAGACAAGAGGGGCATGCATTGCATATGTGTCTAGGTCATCAAAGACCTTGTTTATAAAACTTTATAGTAAAATCCAAAATGTATGTTGCGTCGTCAACTGTACAAACCCAGACAAGCATCATGCAAATGCCACACATAATTTAATGCTTTCATAATTTAACTAATGTTATACACAATGGCGGAGCTAGGATTTTAATTAAGGGAACATACGAATTAGCTGAAGGAAGTTTGATATCTATTATATGTACATAAAAAATCATTTTAGCCTTATATAAATAATATAATTTTTCACCGAAGGAAGTTCAAATGAACCCGCTCAATGTATGTTGGCTCCGCCTTTGATCATACATATAATTTAATGATACCATACTTTAACTATTGAGTTTTCTCTTTCTTGCACGCATACTAATGCATGCATGAACAATAGTGTTCAACATGGAATTGTTCAAATTCATGTACTATACAAAACTTGATTGGTTTTATACTTTTGGCAAAGAAAACATAAAATCATTGAATCTCATAAAAGAAAAAAGATCTATCAATATTATAAGAGGATTATATTCACAATTTGAAGACGATAAGAACGATGCACATTAGTTGAAGCAGTGTCATGCAACATCAATTCATCGGGAAAAAATTATTAAGCGTAGTGAAAAATACTTTGCACAATTGAGGTCCCTAGTTTTGGAATATAGTGATTGTATAACAAATGTATACTCACTATATATAGTGATTATATTGGCAAATGTTGTAAAAACAAGGTTATATTTTAATGTGATTTTTGTTGCTTATTGCGTAGTGTAAAAATCTCATGTAGTTATTCGGTGATACTAACCATTACAAATGCAATAAGATACCAAGTATGGTCTACAAGTGACGTTTGTGAAGGACAGAATATTATACGCAAATGACCTTACCCTTATTTTTGTGGAATAGCAAGGTTGTTTATGATATAATTTCGGCTCAAAAGAATGATGATACTTTAGCATTGTTAATTTTGATTCATTTTTCATGTTGAGGTCTTTGATTAATAAAAAAAGGAACACAGGTCCTTGAACTTTGTAAATTTACATTTATTTCTCTATTCTAGTGGATTGTATTTTATGTGGATACAAAGCATCAATTCTTAGGAGTACTAGAAACATGTATGTACATGTGCTAATGTAAGGATTTTTTCAGACAATAAATCTTGATTTAGTCCACAAGGAATTTAAGAAGTAGTTTGAAAATGACATAAAAGTTTTTTATGATTGGGGATTTTTAATACCAATTTGTTGATTGAGTTGGACAATTATTGGACTACTAGGCCCAACATTGCTACACTAATTATTTGTCATGTCCAAAGAATTAGAGTTGCAAAGATTTTGTTTTCCTATGATTTGTTGACTAAATAATTGGAAATAGACATTGAGGAGATTCTAGGTTATCAATAACATCTTTTCAAACAATCTTTTATATGAAAAACTTGAGTTTGCTTGAATAATTATTTTCTAGATTTTGTCTGGCTGGACTTCCATTGCATATATAATCCAATGGACAAAGAAGCCCAAAAGTTAATGGCCCATTCAAAGTAAAATGATTTAGGCCCAAACAAAAGAGATAATTTGGTGGTGCATGACAACTTGACATAGTGAGCCGTAAGGATGTCAAATGAGCAGGTTATATTGAAGGAAAAATTCTGCGGATAAGCAAATATATACAAGTTAATTAGCTAATATAGTTATAGTTAAAATGAATTATGGCTCGCAACAAACATCTACCTGTAATTATAGTTTGAATTTTGTATAATTTGCACGTTTATATAAAATGTTGTGCACGATTATACAAAAATTGTACGCGAATCAAATTGTATAACAAAATATACAAACATTGTGAATTGTATAGCGAATTATACAAACGTAGTGCACGAATTGTATAGCGAAATATACAAACGCTATATAAAAATTGTAAATTATATAGCGAATTATACAAATGCTGTTATAACTATAGTTACGAAATGTAATTATCCAAAATACAAATATGGTATATAATATATCTTTTTGACCGGAGCATTTCACATTAGAAATATTTTAAAATTTAATCAAATTTGATGAGTTCAAAATTTATTGAAAGTATCTAAAAAATCATGATTTGGATGTACTTTAAAATGATATGAGGCCAATTTGATCAAAAATTCAAATAGAAATCTCGATATTTAGGGTACTTCACTTCATGTATATTAAGAGTATATATCATTGTAAATCTATTAATTTTTTTATATCATGTATATTTGTGTATATTCTTGAAAATATATGTACGGTAAACACGATATATAATATAACATACACATATCAGATTGGTATTTTCTAGATTTTAATTTTGACTCGCTTATAATTTTTCTCAATTTTGTATATAGCCTTGTATAATCAATTAAATTCACACTTTGCTCACATCTATTCAATTTTATAAAACAATTAAGAATGATCAATAAATTGAATAATTAAAGAGTAACAAATTCTTATTTGATCTTCTAAATCATAATGTAAATTGCTTAATTAAAGAATGGATGCTTGAAATATTGTGCACTTGCAAGGAGTAGGAAAGAAGAATGTTATATTTGGGCAAAAAATTAGATGAAATACAAATAGTGGAATTAATATATGATTGATCCTAGAAAACTAATTTCTCAAACCCCTTGTATGACTTAGTTTTTATGGAGGTGGAGATGGTAAACTTATGATAAAATTAAACACAACTTTTTCAATTTTAAAATTTATGCATTATTATCGACTTTTACTGCTCGATCATTTTGAATTATGTTTGAAATGATTTTTTGATAAGTGATGTGTTAGACGTAATAGATCCCCTTTCAACAGGTGATTCACATTGATAAAGTCGGTTCTCGACTAAGAAGGATCACATCCTAATAGTGATTCGTGTTTGCAATTATTAACTCGCAAATACGATATATCATTCATATTTAATAACCAGATTCCTTAAAAATAATTTTTATTTCATAAGTTCTAAGAGTCGCTTTTTCTAAAATCGAATTCATATGAAATCTTGAGGTGACATTCCTACGATATTATTAGACTTTATTATATGATTTACCTAAGATTGAAAATAAGAATTTCAAAAGGTATAAGTTCACAAATGACCTCTAGGGCAAAACATTTGATGTAATCATATAATTTTAAAAGATAAGCCTCAAATATACTATCAAACTTTGAGAAAAAGCTCATGATGTCATCCGTTAAAAGTTTGACACATCTATTTCATTGTCATTTGAAATTTAGTAGCCAAATCTTATTTATTTTTTAAAAGTTTTTTTTTTACAATGAAAACACATAACCCTTAAGTAGAACTTTCGTGTTAACTTGAAATACTTATATATGTGTATGTTTCACTTTGAAAAAAGGTTGTATACTAACAAACTAAATCCCTCGTCGCATTTCAATGTTCCCGTACACTAAAAGTAGTTGTTAATTTGAATAATTTAGAGAGAATTAATCATCTTTTTTCAACTTTACTTTTAAAATTATTATTTTAAAACTAAGAGGCATATATATAAATAAAAGTTTAATTATTTATAAGAGATGTATTGATCAAACAACACTTCTAATTATCTTTTCTTAAGAATTGTGTCAAATCTTATCTTGACAGCTAAAATAGGATAGAGGGAGTAGGAGCTAGATAGTCTTTAGAAAAAATTATTTGGGCGAATTCCTTTTATTTGTTACCATTTATAGCAATGTTATAGCAATAGTATGATAAATATGCACTTGTATTAAAAGTGAGTTATGCATGCAATATAAATGTATTATTAATGTTTTAAAATATGTTATGCTTATTTAGTAAAAACTTGACACATCGTATCATAAATGTATTAAAGTGTGTAATAAATAGTTATCCATCAAAAAAACTTGTATTATATTTGGTCTATAAGTAGCTCTCTATAATATGTATTAAAATTATATTATAAATGTATTATAAGTGTTTAGAGAAAAAATATATATTATTAATAACATAGCTGAATTATAATTGATCATGTCTAAAAATAATTTTGTAAAATTGGAGGTAAAAAATAATAACATGGATGAGCCTTTTTTTTTCAATGATAATGACATTGATAAACCAAACTTTTAACGGATGATATAAATGAGTCACTTTTTCAAGTTCAGTGACATATTTGAGCTTTTTTTTTGTTCTAATTTTAAATTGAAATTTAGTAGCCAAGTCTTATTTATCTTTTAAAAACTTTATTTTAACGGGGCTCCATGTTTTCACATTGAGAATTATTTATAGATGAAGAGATGTCAAAGGGACTTTTTACTTTCCAAACAGATCCCAGATAGTGAAGAGCCGACATCGAAGTGCCAAACCTTCCCCTCAATGTGAGCTCTTGGGGAAGATCAGACTGTTATCTCTAGAGTAACTTGTGAAAACAAATAATGCTTAAGTAGAAATTTTGTTTCAACTTGAAAAATATTTATATTGTATGTGATGTCTCACTTTGAAAAAAGATTGTATAGTAACAAACAAACTCTCCGTCTCATTATGTATACTAAAAATAGTTGTCAATTTAAATAATTTAGAGAGAATGAATTATCTTTTTTCAACTTTGCCTTTAGCATTAATTATTTTAGAACTAAGAAGCACATATATGAATAAAAGTTTAATTGATTGTAAGAGATATATTAACCAAACAACACTTTTAATTAATTTTTTCTTAACAATTGTGCCAAATTATATTGACGACTAAAATAGGATAGAGGGAGTAAAAGGAGACAGTCTTTAGAAAAAAATTACTAGGGGCAAATACTTTTTAATAAATAATTACTAATTTTAGCGATACTTTTTATTTATTACCATTATGGCAATATTATGATAA
>DF369155.1:1354-16877 GCA_000787875.1 Solanum virginianum
AAGGTGGTCTCTTATCATACACCAGTGCATAGTTTCATTTGAGTTGTTACTTCATATATAGTATTTCCTGCCTTACATATTTAGTACATTACCTCGTACTAATGTATCTTACGGGGGATCTGCATTTCATGCTACAGGTATAGGTGATAGCAGATCTCCCTAATAGGAGTACAGGATATCCAGCTGTGGTTACCAAGCTCCAAGTTGCTTCGGAGCTTTGCATGTCTAGAACTTATATTTTTGTATTGTACAGTTAGTTGAGGCGGGGCCTGTCCTGACCCTTATTAGATTCCCGTCAGTATCTAGAGGCTTTGTAGACTATGTAAATTAAAGTCTTGTCATATCACGTACTTTAGGCAACGTGGCCCCAACGGTCTAGACATATGCATTCCATTTGAGCTTATTGTTACTGTTTACTTCCCCAAAGGCATAATGAGTATAGAACACCTTCTAATATGTGCAGAAAGCGCATAGACATAGTTTGGTTCTTCCGGGCCTTATCGGCAACGAGTGTCGGTCCGCCTTAATGGAATTTGGGGCATGACATGTCTATACTCAATAAACATTCTCATAGAACTATTATTTCTCTATCAAACCAAATAGAGCACCCCATAAANGTAGATCGCCCCAATAGGAGTACAGGACATCCAGCTGTGGTTACCAAGCTCTAGGTTGCTTCGGAGCTTTGCATGGCTAGAACTTATATTTTTGTATTGTAGAGTTAGTTGAGGCGGGCCTGTCCCGACCCTTATCAGATTCCTGTCAGTATCTAGAGGCTTTGTAGACTATGTAAATTAAAGTGTAGGCATATTTTGTACTTCAGACAGCGTGGCCCCAACGGCCTAGTCATATAGTTTTCCTTTTGGCTTGTTAGTGCTATTTACTCTCTTAAAGGCATACTGAAGGAGAAATTCCTTATAATGCATATAGAAAGCGCATAGGTACAGGTTGGTTCTCCCGGGCCTTATCGGCAACGGGTGCCAGTCCGCCTTAATGGGATTTGAGGCATGACATCTGCTGATTACCCAAAATATAGACGATGTTCTATTTTCTAGCTGTATGAATAGATTATGACATTTTGAAAAATGATGATGATAAAGATGGACAAGTTACCTTCTGATCAGCTAGGGACTTTGAGTCTTCCAACACTTCTCCAGCAGGCATCAGGATTAATTGCTGATCATTAGCAGGTTGGTCTATGAGGTTATACAGTTTCTCCTTTATTTGTAGAATTGTCTCGGTTGGGTCACATTGAATAAAGTAGGTGGTCTTATTACGCTTCACACGGATATACATTGCCTGCATACAGAAAAAAAGAAATAAAGAACCAAATTGATTGATTTACAATATGGAAATAATCCATCAGTGTCACATTCTCTTCAAAGTTACCTATGCTTCTGGTTGATGTTCAAGTACACTTAAAGATATTATGATATTCGGTAGTGGTTCCATTAGTTTTTAGGTTTATATGCAATTATCTAGATCCATCATACATGAAGTTCCTTAGTTTTTTGAAATTTATATCCATGTTAATTTGCATATTTTCATTGTTTTTGGTCTGGTGATAATACAAACAAACAGTCAACATTTTATTTGACCTGACAGTGTAACTTCCAAAAGAGTTCGGCTATGTGAAGATTGGTGAATATTAGCTTAATGTCTCATTTATTGTATAAACACTGGTGATTGTCACTCATGCTTGCTCGGCCAGACTTACATGGTTATCATAAACAAGAAAGAAATACTAATACTAATCATGTAATAAAAACTTATATTTGTCTGCAGGAACGTTTTAACTTTTACTTCCATGCATTTTCTGCCATATACAAGTATATTCATCTTATCTATCAACAACAACAACATACCCAGTGGAATCCCACAAGTGGGGTCTACGGAGGGTAGAATGTACGCAGACCTTACCACTACCCCATAGAGGTAGAGAGGCTGTTTCCTGAAAACCCTCATCTCAAAAACTCAATTCATCTTATCTATCAACTCAAAAAAAAAGTTCAAATGTCTCCTCACTTTGTGCATTGATATTTGACAAAGTACATAACAATATAAAGCAAGGAGGTGTACTCAGAGGCTCCGACCAATCTGTGCTTACCTAGCTTGTTAACCACTTAACCTCGGCTACCAATACCTAACTTGTTGGCCTCAATCTGTGTTTAAGTCTAAGCTCAGAGATTCATCTATTCATAACCTATTATGGTAGAATTCTACGAAACACTTAATCAGCTAATTTCCCGCGACAACCAAAAAAAAGAGAACAACTAGCACTAGTTTGATGTCAACCTATAGGTTTACTTCACAGGCGAGGTCTCTGGTTCGACTCCAGGATGGCCCAACTGCGCCAACGAAAACAATCAAAAAAGACTATTTATCTCGCAGAGATTTGACAAAAATTTGGGAAACTCACCCCCATCCCTCCCCCCAAAACCCCCAATCCCATCCCAGGTGAGCATTTCCAAAATGGTACAGATGAAATGAAGTATACCCAAATCAACTAGATACATGAGAAGCAAAATGGAGATTAAAACAAAAAAAACTTATATTGAAACACATACATCACCCCCACCCCTCACCCCAAATGAGCATTATCCAGGATAATACAGAGGAAATGAAGTACACCCAAATCAAATGAAAAGCAAATTGGAGATAAAATTCTATACTGAAACACGCACGCACACACACATCACCCCACCCCCTACCCAGGTGAGCATTTTCAGAATCCTACAGAACACAGATTAAGGAAGTAGACCTAAATCAACTTAGCTGAAAACACACACACACACACACTATAAGATCAAACTTGATAAGAAAAATTCAAGAATGCAACATGGGTATTGACAAAAAATTGAAACAATTAAAGGGAAGTTGAAGAAAAACGCTAAGAACAAACCATGGTGTGTATAGTCGATTATCCTTCTTCTTCTTGTCAAAAGAACTGATCTTTGGCTGTTGGGTTCTTGAAGCTAATAATGTCGGCTTATTAGGTGGCAAAGTTAAGGCGTTAAATAAGAATTGGCCCTTTAAGATTTTGAATATATCAATTTAACCCCTCTTATTTATGAGGAAATGAAACTTTCAGTCCGACTAAATTTAGATTCATGTTGTGTATCATTCATTCAAAAGATTCACTTCCGATCAAAAAAATTTCATAGTCAAGATTCAAAATCAAGATCTATGATTAAAAAAGAAGCAGTCTCATATGTTGCATAATTTTCTTTGATGATAAACTTTGTCCCATTATTTTATGTCTAATACTAAATTCGTTTGATTTTCTTTTAACATAAATTTAGAACTCTTTAACTTGACATGAATTAAGGGGCTAGTACAACATAAAATTTAAAATTAAATTTATTTGATGTTTACGTAACCATGGTTATTTATTTAACTAAAATCAAGAAAATTTATATCAAAACCTTAAGAATTTATTATCTCATACAGATAGAAGGTGAGACTATAATTTTGAAATTACAAGTTGAATAATTTTGTTCATCAATGACATAAATTCAATAACATTAAAAAAAAAATTATCGTATTCAGAAAGTTTTGGATTATACTTATTTTCAACTCGTTAAGTTTTCTATCGACTATTACATCCTCTTTTGTCTCTTCATGGTCAGTGTATCTACAAAAAATCTTTCTTTGTTTGAATGTTGTCGTTCACTCTTAGAGTTATGTTATCTCAAAATGATACTGAGTGAATGAATCTTGTCATACTAGACGACATGCTAATAAATATTTATTTTATATAATTATTATTTACATTGTCATATTATAAATTCAATACGTACTCTCTTGAATAATCAAGAGGGATAATTAAAAATTGGACAATATAATATGAAATTTAATATCCCACAAATCAACATTTGGATTAAATCTACCTCAAATATAATGAGATGAGAATCATCCAAATATAGAAAATCAATTTCCTACCCCACACCACTATGCAAAATCAACAAATCATGATATTCAACATGTTTTTAATAATAGAAAACAGTTAATGTATTAAAATTTTATCCTTCACTCGTGAAATTATACGATATGTTTAATCAATTGAATATGTTTCTTTTTTTTCCTTTTTATCTACTTGATTGAAACTTTATAGCCTCGTGAATGGACGAAAGAAGGAAAGTTACAAAACAACTTACGAAGTAGACAATAAATAATAAGCAAGAACTTCGCAGTCCTTTAACCTTGTTTTAAAAAAATAAAAGTAAGTATAACCTATTATTATTTCTTTAAAAAATAAATAATGTTGTCATAATCTCATTATAGATGAATATATCAAATTTTCCACCTAGTGGTATCCCAAAATTTCAACGTGGAATCCTTAGTTAAACTTTTACTCGAATAGGGAAATTGAATTTTCTTATTAAATCTTTGATATTTTCTCCACCTAGGATAAACTTTAGCCACAAAAGCACCATCACATATTCTTCGAAATATCCACTTCATCTTCCACGTGGACCAATAACAAAATAGAAATAATTCTCCTTAACTAATAATAATCCACATTTAGATTTGCCTATATCTCAAATTCCTTCCTTATTTTGCACCCTTTTTTTCCCATTCTCATATCCATTTTCTATTTTGTTAACTCATCTCTAAATTTTTTGAACATTTGTTAATTTTTTTTAATTAAAAAAAAAAAGGAAGAAGAGATGGCTTCTAATTCATTGATGAGTTATGGAATTAGAGTTATTTGCCCCTCTTTCCTGTCTTCTTCCAACTCTAAACTCTTCGCCGGTGCAATGCGACTGCCTGCGGGAGTTACCGAGTCCATGTCTCGGTTGTCCATGTCAGCTAATTGGATGCCCGGGCAGCCTCGTCCATCCTACCTCGATGGGTCAGCCCCCGGGTAAGTAGTATTTACTTCTGTGATGTTTAAGATGTTAATTTGATTTTATATTGATTTTGTAAATGCAGAGATTTTGGATTTGATCCACTTGGTTTTGGAGAAGTACCAGAAAATTTGGAGAGATACAAAGAATCTGAACTTATTCATTGCAGATGGGCTATGCTTGCTGTTGTAAGATTCTTTTTGTCTGTGTATTTATAAAGCCTAGTGTTTGTTTATACGCTTTATTTTGAAGATTGTGGATGAAAAACATTGCAGCCCGGAATCCTAGTGCCAGAGGCATTGGGCTTAGGCAATTGGGTGAAGGCCCAAGAATGGGCTGCTATTCCTGGTGGACAAGCTACATATTTGGGCCAGCCTGTTCCATGGGGAACACTTCCTACTATTTTGGTTATTGAGTTTCTAGCCATAGCCTTTGTAGAACACCAAAGGAGTATGGAAAAGGACACAGAAAAAAAGAAGTACCCTGGTGGAGCTTTTGACCCATTGGGTTACTCTAAAGACCCTGCTAAATTTGAAGAACTCAAAGTCAAGGAAATCAAAAATGGTTCGAATTAAATTAACACACTCCTCTTTTCTTCCTTTTTCACACTTAAGTTAATCTCACTTTCATCTCTTTGTTAGGTCGCCTTGCATTGTTGGCATTTGTGGGATTTTGTGTACAACAATCAGCATATCCAGGAACAGGACCATTGGAGAACTTGGCAACTCACTTGGCTGATCCATGGCACGACAACATTGGGGATGTTATCATCCCTAAAGGCATTTTCCCTAATTGAATATATTGCCCAAACAACTCTCCCTATGAAATCCACTTTTTCTGTATCTTTAATCTAGTACTTTTTTGGTTCAAAAATTACTATAGCTCATGAATCATAGATGTGGTGTGGCGCTCTACTAGTTCTTTGAGCTTTCTCGTATGAATTCCTAGCTCCGCCACTGAGAGGAACATCAAGTTATTGTCAAATACTCGAGAGCTTTGATATTCAAACCAAAATCATAGGAAGAAAATCAATTTGGTATATTTTGACACAGGAAACACACTAAACTATTATTGATATTTCGTAAACACACACACTCTCATCAAACAAGAATAATGCTGAACATTGCTCGTGGACTACAACAAATGCAAAGAATAGATGCAGGCACATCCTGCATAAAGTTAATCAATACAACAATATAGATGTCAAGCATCAGCTAACTACACTAGTTGGTGAAAGGAAACCGTCATGCAGAGGAACCTTGTTCGAAGCAACAATGTCGTTGCAGTATCCCCCTCTAGCTCCATCAACGACTAAATGTATGTGTCCTGGAGTAGAGAATTCTGTAGGAACCAATTCCCTAGCTTCAATTGTTTTGAGCCGAAGTCGTTCTGCCCTTGAGCCTATCACTTGCCCCAGAACAGATGCTGCTATGGTAAACGCCATAGCTGTTTTAGGCATCAAAACGGACTTCCTCAGAATGGCTATGAATGGAACAGCTGCATGTACAGCTGCAAACCAAGATGGTGAAAACTTTTTAGTGTGTTCTCTCCATATGCCTAAAGGAATATTTGCTGCAATGCCCAGAACACCAATAACTAATATTTTTGCAGGCAGAGGTTGTGGTCGCAAGTTTTTCGCAAAGGCAGTCCGTGATACAGCAGCTCGGGCAGCAACTATAGCAGGGGGACACTTGAGTTTCACACCAGGAGGAGGCTGAAAAGCCTTTGCTACAAGAGGAAGGACAGTACTCACAGCACGGTACGACTTTGCAATAGGACAATTCCCATTCTGCAACCATTCATTGCTTAGTGCTTCATGTTTAGAATCTCCTCCCTGATAGATCCAAAATCACGGTTAGCAAGAACAATATGACTTTTTGGTTATTCTATCAAAAATCAAAAGTTTCTCAAGTCCACCAACAATCATATTTCAAGAGTTACACGAAATTCAGCAATTTTAACATATTGCTACCAAGAAGTCAAATAAAGTGTTTCACTGGACCATGAACATTTGACAAGTCATATTTCTGAAGTAACAATGAAATTCAGCAGTTTTGACATATTGAGAAATTTGAGAGATACAAAATAGAAAGGAAATGGCTCGAACCTGTCTTTTGGATGACTCAGGCTTCTTTTGATTCTTCCACTTATGAGAGAATGAATCAAAACCAAAGGGTCCTCCAAATCCAAAAGATGAGAGACTTATGGAAGCTGCTTTCGCCACCAAAGGGTTGAAATGATGTGGTGCTGGTTCAGAATCTGGTTTCTGATTCGTAATGGATAGTCTCCCAGAAAGGGGGACAGCACCATTCTGCCCATGGAAAAGCCTGAATGCCATGTCGAAGTTAAAACCATCCTCGAAGATTGGACCTTTTCCTCCATGTACCTGATTCAGGTGCAACGTCAATAATGAGAAAGACTTCACTTCAATTTTAGTACGACAGAGACATGGTCACCCCACCAATGTGGTAGACAAAAATGAGAGGCCTTAGCAGGATCAATTCATCAACATGCAAACTATTTTACAAAGATGCAAAGAAAAAGCTCTTCTGCAAATAAGTAATCAATTAACAACTTACTGGAATGGGAAAATCAGCGGAGCTTGAAAAGGAAAAATTCATTGGCTCATTGATATTCGTCAAAAATGGGCACCTAGCAATGTCTTGCTGGAAACCTGAAGAGTCATCACTTGTTTTCCTAGAGAAAAATTCCATTTTACTGGAAGAAGAAAAATGACCAAGACAAAAAATCAAAATAAATTTGAATAACAGAAGCTTCAAGAGCCAATTAACAAAGTAAACACGAGGACAAGGCATCACAAGCCAACCACTTTCTGATAATACCAAGCACTAAGGAAGTCCAGAAAAGAGTCCACGAAAAAACACCACAGAATGAAAGGTGTGATCTCGTAGTTCATGGAAGAATGAATACAGATCGGATTTCAGCTCAAACACAAAAAACCATTTGCAATATAACAACAATGATAACTACTACAACCTAATCTTAAACTAGTTGGGGCCAACTGTATGAATCCTCTGTATCCCTTTTGCTCCATTTGGACCCATATTTTCTTCCAATATAATATCAGAGATTTATCTTTTAAACAAGTCTAATTCCCAGTAGTCAAATATGACCAAGAACTTAAATTAATAAAAAAGAACTGCAATCACCCCAACAAAATAGCTAAACAGTAGTAACGAGCAGCAACCGATTTTCAGATTGGAATAACAACACTCTCTATGCAATTTACACATTAATGCAGATCAAATTTCAGCTCGATCGAAAACCCCTTTAGAAATATAACACAATAACAACTACAAAATCAATTCCAAACTAGTTGGAGTCAAGCTGCGTCGAATCCTCTATCTCCATTTTGCTCCATTTGGACCCCTTTTCATTCCAATATCAAAGATTTATCTTTTAACCAAAACCCATTAATAAAAAGCAATAAGAATTAACACCCAGTTCCCAAATTCGACCAACAACATAAAATCAAACATCACCCAAGCAAATTAGCTAAACAGTAACTAGCAGAAAAAAGAGAAAAATCAAACAATTCTCAGATTGAAGAAATTTATACATCAATATAGATCAAAATTTCAGCTCAATAACAAAATCCCATTTCCAATATAACAAAATAATAACTACAAAAGTAAACTCCAAACTCTTTGGAGTTAGCTATACCCAATTAGACCCTTTTCATTCCAATATCAAAGATTCATCTTTTAAGCAAACCCCATAATAAAAACCACTAAAAATCAATACCCAATTCTCAAATTCAACCAAACAACTCAAATCAAACAGAAAAAAAACCCACTGAAACTACCAAATAAATCAAATATTCATTAAAATAAAAGTAAAAAAATGTACCTCAGGACTGGAAAAAAACTGCTATGAAAACTCAGATGAAGAAATCTTGTGAATAAAGAGAGAAATGCGATGAAGAAAGGGATCAAAGAAGATGGAGTAGTTGATGCGTAGGTGAAGAGGAAGAGCAAAACGACGGCGTGTTGACCACACGCCAAATGAGAATATGTCTCTTGCGCGGGCTTTTTCTGACTAATTGAAGAATAACTAACCCCTTGCTCCTACTTTTGTTGAAATATTTTTTAAAAAAATAAGTAGGAGAAAAGAATAATAATTATAATAATAAATAATAATAATATTAAAAAGAAAAAGAAGAAGAGGAAAAAGTGGATTAAAAAAACTAGTATATGATTATTTTGGCTATCTTTGAAGCAATCAAGATTGTTAAATAATTGAATTTCAAGTATATTATTATTGAATTTGATTTTAAATTTTGATGATTTACTGTATTTGAGCGTGGTATAATTAAATTTTTAAAAAGTAAAATAGAAGTCATTTGATGCTTTGAAATTGATGTTAGGTACTCTCTCTCTCTGTTTACTTTTATTAGTCATTGTGTCGCTTTTCGAGGTCAATTTCACTAAACTTTAAAACTAAATTGAAATGACTAAATTTAATATTTACAATCTAAAATTTATATGGTTGAAAAATATACAAAAAATGTAATAAGTTGCAATCCTTCTCATATTAATATGATGAAAAAATATATTTTAAAATGTTGATCAAAGTTTATATGGCTTGACCTCAATAAGTGAATTAACGACAAGTAAAAATGCATGGAGGGGTAAAATTGTCAAATATCTCTCGATAAATAAAAATAGTGACAAGTAAAAGTTAACGGACGAAAGTTTTATCCACATTTATTGTTTTGTTTACAGAGAAGTAAATGTGAGAGTTGACCCTTTTTTTTTCTAATGTTGTTTTAAATGAAATAGGCATTACTATTTCATGGCTATTTTCTTATATTGACATTTCAAAGAGGAGAATGGTTCATCTCTAACTAATATTCCATAGAGGAAAATCGAAATTGAACTAGTTTAATTAGTTGATTTTGATTACCAAATTATTGAAGTCTAAAATAATAATAATTAAAAAAAAATTAGTACTCCTCAAATATGGGGAATGAAAATTCAACTTATCAGGTGAAATGTATAAGTGGAGTTTGGGAAAGAATGTTGTTAGTAGCTTTATCTCTATCTTATGAAGATGAAGAGATTGTTTTTGATAGACCTTAACTCATGTACAATATATTAACATCGAGTATGATAACAGTATCAACGACAAATAATATAATAGAAGTCTAGAAAGTGCGGTGTTACGCATCCGTATTCCAACCTTATGAAGATAGAAAAACCATTTCTTATAGACCTCAACTAAAGTAAAATATATTAACATAAAGTATGAGAATTCGTACCTTGCGAAGCCGGAGAGGTCATTTTCGATATACCTCTTCAAGCAAATCATATCAACGTCATGTATAAGAGTAATAATAACCTTTTGGGACTGAGTGAAAATAAGAAGAAAAAAAAGGGTATTCTGAGGAGAATAATAGTAACAACAAATAGTAACTTTTTGACCAAGTGAAAATGAGGGGAAAAAATCTCATGAAGATGGAAAAATCATTTCTGATAGACCTCAACAACAAGAATATACCCAGTGGAATCCACAAGTGGGGTCTAGAGAGAGTAAAAATGTACGCAAATCTTACCACTATCTCATAGAGATAGAGAGGTTGTTTGTGAAAGACTCCCGTCTCAAAAATATCAAGGCCCATAACATCAACCAAAGTAAAATATATTAACATCGAGTCCAAGAATCCATACCTTATGAAGTTGGAGAAGTCATTTTCAAAATATCTCTTCAAGCAAAACATATCAACATCAAGTATAAGAATAATAATAACCTTTTGGGACCGAGTGAAAATGAAGAATCAAGTATAAGAATAATAATAACCTTTCGGGACCAAGTAAAGATGAGGAAAAAAATGAAGGGGCACTTTGAGGAGAATAATAGTAACAACTAATAATAACCTTTCAAGACCCAAGTGAAAACGAGGGGAAAAAAAAAGGGGGCATTCCGAGAATTGAACTCGGGACCTCTCGCACCCTAAGCGAGAATCATACCACTAGACCAAATGCCCAATTTTTTTCTCAGCTCACAAACAATTTTTTATATATCATAAGTAGCTAATCGAAACCCCAAAACCCTACTAAAAACATAGAGATCCCAGCTGCAGGATTTTGCATCAAAAAATTTGTCAATGGCAAGAAGGACCCTTTTTCACTTGGTTCGATCTCAAGCAAACCTTCTAAAATCCACCAATTTTCATTCAGGTTCTTGTTTAATTTAATCCTCCTTCCTTTTTTTGTTTTTGCCAGTTTTCATTTCTGTGTAATTTGTTTTTTGTTTCAGTATATGTATGTATAATTGTTTGCTTTGAAAGAAAATGAAGGAAAGTAACACCCCTTTGTTAATCTTGTTGAAAAACTGTATAATTGCATGCCATTGTTTTTTCTCAAATGGAAACTGTATAAGAGCCAATGTCCCTTCAGCTGATGATGGGTGTCCCATGTAACCCATACGCGCTATTCGATTCAAACTATGTATATATATTCAGGATTTGAAGTTTATAAGTTTGATTAGACATGACATGACATGACATGAAGTAATCTTCAATTTACTGAGGACGTATGGTGGTCGCAGATTAGGATAGAAGATTAGAGTTAGTTGACCATTGTCTCGTTTTTGTAGTTTGGGGCTCAATGCTGATAGGTCCTTGCATACCGGTCCTCTGGTATTATTAGTATTATTCTCATAGTTTCTTGCCCTTTGATCTCGGGTACTACCCGTTGTTTCGCGTGTGTTTGTTTTCATGCTATTTTGCTCTGAATGTTATGTTATGGTTTCTCTATTATTTGTGGTGTATTATTTACTGTTATATTCTCTTTTTCAAATTGCTTTGTTATACCTTACTTGAGTTGAGAGTCTTGTTGTTGAGTTTCTTCAACGACATTGAGTTAATACTACAATAGTAATGGTGTTCACAAGTAACTATTTATAGATATTTACTTAGTAGATTTCTCAGGGTTTAAGCAAAAGCTACTGGATTCGGTGAACCCACATGTTGTACTCTAGATCCTCCTCTGTATATATATATGAAGATTAGTGGGTATGGTGGTAGACTGAAAACAGTGACTTAACATATTGGATTTTCCTACCAATGGGAAATTGGAGTAGCATAATTATTATACAGTGCAGCTTTTGACCACCTGAATTGGGAGAAAAAGTGGATTGCTTAATGTGGCAAGTAAGCAGGAGAAAATTGTGGGCATGTGAAGAAAATGTCTTTCAGGAGTTAGTACAGATGAATTTATAGGTTTCTAGCTCTAACGTTTTGGGAGAGACTACACAACGACCACCATCTTCATGTTATAGACACTTTTTAATACTTCTTCCAGTATCTTTTTGGTCCCTTGACCCTCCCTCCCTGTCATAATGTGTTGACCATGCATCTAGTTTCTGCTTTACTAGATGTTAGAGTCTTTTACTTCCTTAATCTTTGCATTTGGGAATCGAGACAAAATGAATGAGTATTCTCTTACATTGTTATTCATAATTTAACCTTAAAACTTTTCCTGGTAAGCATATCTGCTATAAAGGAAAACATACTTCTTTGTCGTTAAACTTTAAAGGAATGGAATTTCTGGTTTACTAAAGTTCATCGTTGTAGATTCTTCGCCCTATAACTTTCTTTTTCAGTTGCTAAGCTAAATTTTCCACTTCCAGGTTGCCAAATGCTGTACTGTAGCCTTTTTCTTGTGATGAAATTGCATATTTTTGGCCTTCCTCTGCTTTTTCTGTCTTTCCTTGATGAAATCTGTTTACATTAGAATGTCAAATTTTTGCCGATAATAGGCAAATCTTCAGATCAAATCATTGACACTTAATTTAGCTGCATTGTCCCATTATTTGTAGGGAATATTCTTTGTAGGCAATGAAATAAGAATTGAACAAAGTATGGTACAACTGTTTGTCAGGAGAAATTTTGAATATTCTTTTGTTATGGTGGTAAAATCATACTTCACCTCTAGCAAATACTTGAAAGAAATAATAATATATTTGAACAATTTTCTTGCTGTACTGCTTCTACAATCTGCATCTGTTTTGTTTACTCAAGTCAGTTTTGTGACCTGTTCCTGATGATTATGCTCAAGCTCTCTGCTCGTTATTCCCCAATACCTTTTCAGGTGGTCATCGGGCTAGTTATGGAACTTGGCCACTTGTCAGTGGTGCCAAAACTGACGCTAGTCGTGTGACACATCTAGTTGCTATCCATAAAAGGTGCCTATCACAGTCTGCAACGGCACAAGATGACAACAAGATCAGCATAGGGCCTCGCAAAGGAGGTGGAGGAAATGATGAAAAGGATGGTGGAGTTGTCTACTATGGTCCTATCTCGAACACGATAAAGAATGTGAAGCTTCTGTCCCTTTCAACCTGTTGCCTCTCTGTGTCTTTAGGCCCTGTTATAACCTTCATGACATCTACTGATTCGAATGTGATACTAAAGGGAGCTGTTGCATCTACCGTTATATTCTTCAGTGCTTCTACTACCGCTGCCCTTCACTGGTTTGTGAGTCCTTATATTCACAAACTGAGATGGAAGCCAGGTTCAGATTCTTTTGAAGTGGAAATGATGTCTTGGCTGGCAACTTTTATTCCAAGGACAATTAAGTTTGCCGATATCAGGCCTCCTGATACCAATAGACCTTATGTAACATTCAAGGCTGACGGAAACTACTATTTTGTAGATGCCGAGCATTGTCACAACAAGGCGCTATTGGCAAAACTTACCCCACAGAAACCTACTCATGAGTCAGCTTTCAAGAACTTGTGATGACAAGTTCTTATCTGAAATAAATTGAAATTTTAAGATATTGTATTTCATTGCTCACTAGAAGTTTCAATACACGGAGTCTTGGATATATAAGCCTCAGTGGTTGTCAAGTTTTCAATTATTATAACAATGGTGTTGTTAGCATTGGTGATTGTCCTCCGTTTTTTTCCTTTTAATACTAATAGTAATGTCTAGACCAGCTTGAGAGGTGATTTCTTCCATTTGCATAAGTTTTGGCGGTAGAGTGAACCCGATATTTGTGTTGGCAGAAGACGGTAAGTATCTGACAAAATAGTTAAAAGTCATGTGCACAAGTTGGTCTTCCAATATGTATGAACCTTAGGGCATGGAGTAACCCTATTGTGTTGGCGGGTGGTAATATGCATTCAGTCAAATGATCATTTCAAAAATTAAATATAGCTTCACTGTATACATTGCCTACATAGAGAATGAACATTTTTTTGGTAATTACTTTAGCCGAACAGTCATTTATCCCTCATTGTTTAAATTATTATAATAGTGAAGTTTAAGTCAGTTTGTGCATGCCTTCACTAGCGCGGCTAACATAATTTTTTTATGCCATTGTAGTTTTCTTTGCTGATGTCAAGAAGTGGAAATAGATGAAGAATGTGGACCAGGATACATGATAAGTTGGATCCTTTTTGCGTCAAAACTTAGTAGATAATTTATTTATGCAAACTCTGTTATCCAGTAGTAGTTGGCTGGTTTTTTAAATGCAAATTGATTTTAGTAGATAAGAAACTTTTAATGGCATCTTGGTCAAACAGACGTGCACTATTTGATTGGTCTGGTAACTCTCCAACAATATTTTTGAGGTGGCACTTAGGATGATTAAAGGACGTTATCTAACGGTCAATGAATTGAAATTGATAAAATTTAAAAAAGACATGGTAACAATTACTCCAGATATTAGTAGTAAAGACGGAGGGTGGGGGGAGCGGTAGACTGTGACTTTAAAAAGTACAAAATGGGTAAAAGGAATAAAAACTTTGTCCGATAGTTTCTCCTCATATGTGTAAGTTTTGATGGTGTAGAGTAACCTTTTGGCATTGGTAGGAGATATCCATTGGAATAATCAACTGTCACGATGGATATAAGCTAAAAATATTTTGAAAAATATTCGAAGTTCGAAAATTTTTTGAATCACTAATATCTTTTCATGCAATTCATGACTGATCTTTAAACTGATCGAAAATGCACAAATTAATTCAATCATTACCATCCTAAAAATGTTTATGTTTTAGAAAGTTCAATACTTAGCATGTTCGAGGTATATATTCCATGTGATGAATATTTTCTTTTTCCTAACATATGCTAGTTAAAAATATTTGCGGCTAAATTTGTTGTTTTACTAGTCGGCCATGAAAAAACAAATAATAGGTGGAAGAACTCAATAAGTCATTTTGGCTTTTCTATAATTTTTTTAAATTTAGATAACATTGGGTAGTTTTAGAAAGGGATAACCATCAAATTGGACCTTAAACTTGACACTATTTTATAAGTTGGAACTCAAACTTTGACAGTGCACAAATAAGATCCTAAACTTGGAAATTTTTGAACAAATAAACATGGACCCCACGCAGGCATAGCGCGTGCATTATAATCACGATGACGTGTTTTTCCGTCCAATCCTGTGATGCCACATAAGTTCATGTAATCAAAGTATTTACACGTGGTAGCTGAGTCTACACTTATTATTATTATTATTATTATTTTAAAGTAAAGTAATAGCAGAGGGGTAAACGCTGATTTCCTTCCATTTGCCCCTGTCGAAACCCTAAGCTTCTTAACGAAATCCGCCTGCAAATCAAGGTCACTCGGCGGCGGCGCAGTTTCTGGAGGAGGTGATACTGTCAGAAGCGGCGCAGCATCCGACGACCGGCGCAGT
>DF369147.1:13729-29205 GCA_000787875.1 Solanum virginianum
CCTCAGTTTCATGTATTAGGAAGTAAGTATGTCAGTGATTTGGATATGCATTTACCGTATACTTTGGCCTTGTTTGTTATACACCTTATATTCCGATAAGTAAGTACTTTGATATCTCGGGCATGCATTTAACCATTGTACTTTTGTTTTAATGGTTGTCCTGATATATATACTCTGTACTTTCTGCTTTACATACTCGGTACATATTTCGTACTGCCCCCTTTGCTTCGAGTGCTACATTTTCATGCCCGCAGGTACCGATGAACAGAGTAGTGGGCCGTCAGCTTAGGATCTCTAACTGTCGCTTGAAGTGCTCCTTTTGTTTTGGAGCAAACCCTTGGTATATACACTTATTTCTCCATTTTGTAGTTCTGTACATTCGAGGGTATGATGGGGGCCCTGTCCTATCTTCTGATTTAGTTTGTAGTTAGAGGTCTGTAGATGTCTGTATATGGGTTATGACAGTTGTAAGATTATGTACATATGTTATGTATATTGGGTGGTTTAACTACAGCGGTGGCCTTGTCGGACCGCATGTATATTGATATATATGTTATATGCTGAGATTTTGCTGAATGCAGGGTTTGGGCAATCAATAAAACAAAGAAAACTCTACCAAAATTTTTGTAAAAATAATGCATTTGGTGCAATCTGGTTTTGTGTGTGGGTTCGAGTGCCCCAATCGGGCACTAGTCACGGCCCATGTGTTGGGTCGTGACAGAAGTGGTATCAGAGCTCAATTCGTCCTTGGAGTGTCCACAGACCGTGTCTAGTAGAGTCCTGTTTATCGTTGTTTCATGCACCACATCTATAAATAGGAGGCTATAGGACATTTAGGATGTTATTCTTCTTTCTAGATCATGCGATAGAGCTGTATTTGTAACTGTTGTGATGATTGAAACAGAAACTCCCCCTAAGTTATTTACGCAACCCATAAGGCAGGTTTAACATTCGAGGATGAATGTTTTAAGGGGGGAGGATGTTAGAACCCGTATTTTTATGCATTGGAACCACTACGGAAATTTAGGGACTAAAGTGACATTATTGGAAAGTTTGGGACTAAAGTGGAATTTTAAAACTTGGAGTCTTGTATAAGATATTTATATATATAGATATATGTATGTAAGATAGGCTTATCATTCCCTAGTTAGTTAAAAAAAAGAATAAGACCAAGTTAAGAAAAAAATCAAGAACCTTCATGAGGAAACACAGGTGACTTCCCGTAGCTTCCCCTGCATCGGCTTTTTTTTCCCGTCACTTTTTCAGGAAACACAGGTGGCTTCTCCAGTAAACTTTCGCTTTTATTTTTTTTTTTGTTTTATCTCTCTCGTTTCTTTTTCTTTTTCTTTTGTTGTGGCTGTTGTTGGATACTTTGAATTACTTGTTTTTCTGTATTGGATTTAATGATTTTGGTAGAGTTGTTGAGAAATAGGATGTAGAATAGAAAGCTAAGGATAGGAGATTGAAGAAAGGAGTGAAGGGTACGAAAAAGTTGTTTGCCTTGAAGGTGTTTGCTTAATTGTCTCTGTGTTTTTTTTCTTATTTGTTGTATTGTCCAAAGTGTACCTTAAAGTGTCTGTACAATTTTAAGTCCAAGGTAATTAGCCAAAATCCTCCCTTCTCTTAGGTGACATTATTGGGATTTTACCACTGATTTCTGCTTAGTTTTGATGGGTTCTAAGAGAAAATCCAAGAACTGCAACCATTTCAAAAAATGAAACACAGGTTCTGATGATTCTGGCATTTTCCAGCATCTTATCACAGTCCTTCAAACTCCACAGGGTGTGAAGTTATCGATGTTGAAAAGTTTGTATTGTTTGCTTTTCCATTTCTCCTTGAACTCACTACAAAGTCCAACATATAACCTTGATTTTGATGATTTCAACATGGAAGTTTATCACAATGTGTTTAAGGCTTCATCAAAAAAGGTAGAGACTCTCTCTAGTATATTATTTGAAGGAATGTGCGAACGGTTTGACCATTTGTCCTCTATTCCCCATGATACATCTACGAATAATCAGAGATAAGGTATTTTGCAACAGAATAATCTTTAGTAGCAAAGTCACTTTGAGAATAAAGTTGATTTATTTTATCATGGTGATGATTGGGCTACTATTAAGACCTGATAATTAATTATGATCAGTGGCTCATATTGACCATTGTTTCAACGAGTGTTATTTTCTTCATGTACTTTATCCTTCTTTTGGTTGCTTAAGATATTTCAAGGAGCTTTCTGGAGCAACCTCTAGGTTAATTAGTTGTCGAAGGAGGAGAGCTAGATCAAACCAGGGGTTGCTTTCTCTATTGTCAAAATAGAAGTTGACAAAGAGACTCTGCTGTCGCTTTTTTGGTTCAAATTTAGTGGCAGAGAGATTGAGGGTGATATGGAGGAAAAAATGCAATACATGTTGCTACTATATGTTAACACGACAAGCAATTCTAACTTGGATTGACTTTGCATTTGGAATAGTTGAAGTAGTGATTCAGGTATGTAAAGCATTCCATTCTTTGGCATGAATTAGTTAAAAGTGGAAAATGTTATAAGCTCTTGAAAAGTTTGTTATCCGCTTAGATGTGTCTATATTGTGCCTGAAACAACTTTTGCCTCGTGGTTTTATAGTTTGAAGCGCAGAGAGATTAATTGAGGGGATGCAGAGAGAACTCCATGAACTTCAATAATAAAGAAACTGAAATCAGATCTAGATACAGTTTTAAAAGAATATGAAAAATGCAAAAAAGTAGTAAAGACAAGTACAATATGGGTAGAAAGGAGAACTGTTTGGGGTCGGGGGAGTGTTTGATAAAATGTCGCTGCCTTATTTTATTTTTGTAGATAGATGTGGCGAAATGTCATTTCTTGAAACTATTAATAAGAGTATTTTTGTGGCATATCATAGCTATACGAAAGCTTAAATTGTTCCCAGTTCTTTATCTAAATATTAACAGCATGAAGGAAAAACATAGTGCAGCAATCTCTAATGTTATGTTTGGAACAAACAAGCTGCTTTGTTTAAATGTTGGATAATAGATCACTAGATTTTTTGAGCGTGAATACTCTCTGAATAAGATTCCATATCATGCTGCAATATCAAGTCTAAAGTGACTATCAGTTACTTTGAGTTCATTCTTAGCCATCCTTGTGAATAATTAGCTATGTCTTTAGCAAATTCATAAATGGTAGGAGTTTGAAAGGGAATTGATTAGTGTGAAAGTCTTGGAGTTGTAATTGTTCTAAAAATATAAACGTTTATAACTTTTGATAGAAATCCCAAATGATCGTAAAAATCATTTTGAGATGCTTCCTAATAGTTTGCATGGTCTAGACAAAATGTGTTCCTTCTAATTCGCCAGGACACCCTTTTATGAGATTCTAATAACTTTGATAGAGTTTAGAGTAAATATTATTTTGATTTTTGCATATGAATATGTTACTTATGGTTTAGATTTGTGATAATGATTATGTCCATATGATACAATATCGTTCACCGATTCTCGGGCCGGTTGTTGTCAATCCAGATAGATGTGTTCTTGTGATTGCTTAGCTATATTCTTTCTCTCTTAATTTTCTGCAGTCTTACCTTGATTTTGTCTTTAAACTTCACTGGTTGAATAGTATCTTCAATGTTTACTTCCTGCAAGCAGAAAAGTGGAGAATACAGGACACTCGGGTAGTTGTTTGTTCTAGTATAGTGAATTAAATAGTTCTGCTATGCCACTTGGCATACTATAATAGAAAGCTCAAAATGCTTTGAAAATAGTTTCAAAATGCCTCGTAGGAATTTGCAGTTTTGAAAGCTTTGAAAGAATTTGCAATAATTAATATTCTGATTTAGAGTATGAATATTGTACTCATCATTTGGATTTATGATACTAATTGTATGCCTTATGATACGCTCCTATGTTTTTGAAGTTTGAAAAATTATAAGAATATGTAAAAATTTGATAAGTTTGGAAGAACATATTCTTCTATGTTTTTGAAATTTGAAAAATTGTAAGAATATGTAAAAATTTGATAAGTTTGGAAGAACATATTCTTAGTGGGCGCGACTCGATAATCCGAGCGGTCTAGAACATATTCTTGGTGGGCGCAACTCGATAATCCGAGCAGTCCAGATCATATCCTTTGTGGGTGTGACTTGTTAAATATGAGCGGCCCAGTACATATCCTTTGTGGGCGCGACTCGTTAAATTCGAGCGTTCCAGTACATATCCTTGGCGGGCGCGACTCAAAATTCGAGCAGCCCAACGTTTGCACTATGCCATTTCTATATTAGGATTTGTGAGTATAAGGATGCCTAGCTCACCTATCCTATGTTTGATATGTAACGAGTGGGTGACTATATTTCCTGTGCCCTATGTATGATTGGTATTTTGGAAAGTAGACATTTTGATATTGTTGGATATACTGCCCTCTGTACTTTTGTTTCTATTATCCCTCAATTTCATTTATTGGGAAGTAAGTATGTCAGTGATTTGGATGTGCATTTACCGTATACTTTGGCCTTGTTTATTATACACCTTATGTTCCGATAAGTAAGTACTTTGATATCTCGAGAATTCATTTAACCATTGTACTTTCGTTTTAATGGTTGTCCTGATATATCTACTCTGTACTTTCTGCTTTACATACTCGGTACATATTCTGTACTGACCCCTTTTGCTTCGGGTGTTGCATTATCATGCTCGCAGGTACGGATGTACAGAGTAGTGGGCCATCAACTTAGGATCTCTAACTGCCGCTTGTAGTGCTCCTTTTGCTTCGGAGCAAACCTTTGGTATATACACTTATTTCTCTATTTTGTAGTTCTGTACATTCGAGGGTATTATGGGGGCCCTGTCTCGTCTTCTGATTTAGTTTATCTAGTTAGAGGTCTGTGGACGCCTGTGTATATGATTTATGAAAGTTGTAAGATTATATACGTATATTATGTATGTTGGGCGGTTTAACCACAGTGGTGGCCTTGTCGGTCAGCATGTATATTGATATATATATTGTATGCTGAGATTTTGCTGAATGCAGGGTTTAGATAGTCAATAAAATAAAGGAAACTCTGCCAAAATTTTTGTAAAAATAATGTATTTGGTACAATCTAGTTTTGTGTTTGGGTTCGGGTGCCCCAATCGGGCACTAGTCATGGCCCATGGGTTGGGTCATGACATACCTCATTCGCTCCTTGAGCCCCTTGACCATCATGAGCACCTTTCCCTTGTGGTCGGCCATCCTTACCTTTGTTTTGAGCATGTGGACATTCCGGAATTTTGTGACCCATCTCTCCACACCCATAACATGCACCCGTGTTCCTCCAACATGCACCACTATGATTCCTCCCACATTTTGGGCATCCAAGACGAGTCACCCCATCACCACCCCCTTTACTCTTATTGTATTTACGAGGACAATCCCTCCCCTTATGCCCCTCCTCACCGCAATCGAAGCAAGCATTGGTACCCCTCAAACAGGGGCCACTGCGCACCTTACCATATATTGCACACATAGCATCACCTCTATCTTTGACACTTTGGAACATCATGTAATGATCTGTTAGGCTATTTTAAGAATTGATCCTATTATTTTCTTACAATGTCCTCTCGTAAATTTTAGCAGGTATTTTAGACTATTCAATAACAAAGACTACGCATTATTTTATGTGTTTGTTAACCTTGTTGATTGTGACTTTAAAAAAATCTGGAGGGGGACAATAGTTAGTGGGAAGGAAAGTAAAATAGTGAATTAATTGGTAGACTTAGTAGTGAATTATTATATTAATAATTTGATAGGTTGCAGCTAGAAAATGACATTGTTTATATAGTGGACAATGTATTAGCATTGTCAATTATTTATATATATAATGGGCAATGCTGGCAGAAGCATTTCTTACATTTCATGAAAATAACAATTATATATGTGTAGTGGGGAATTATTTGAATAAAGTGGCAGTAGCATTTCTGAAAGTAGCAATTATTTACATATAGTGGGAAATTGTTTATATAAAGTTTGCACCATACATAATTATTTATTTTATCTTGTAATATTGATTTCCCATTAGGGGATTATATTATTGGAAAATGGTTCCATAAAAAGGGGTTGCTGCCCCAATTGTTGAAAACACAAGCAGAAAGAAGAGGCGCAGGTCAAGAAAATAATAGAGAGAACGGTACAGCAGACTTAGAGAAACTGTGCAGGTCTTCTACCTATACTTTTAATATATTAACATAATGATTACATTACAATATATATATATATATATATATATATATATATATATATATATATATATAGCTATACGCAACATAGTGCAAGTTGGTGTCATATATTCAATAACTAATTGACAATATAGTTATTTTTGCAGTTTAAGCTAGTGTGCACGTATTTTAAGTAAACATTTTACCTTATCTCACTTTGATTAGGTTAAAATATGTCATATTAGTTAGTATTATAAAATAATGGAGAAATTATTTGAAGGGCCAGTGTCTATTTTTAAATTGAAATAATTCTTATAATTTTAAATCATTTTTTATATAATATATATGTGTCTTCCATCAGTTTACATTTTGCCAGTGATATTGGACCTTCATTAGTCGAACTTATTATTTTATAGTGTGTGTTCAGACGTATACATGTATGTATATCTTCTTAAATTATTTGGAGGAATTAAGATTTAACTCTAGACTTGATTCTAAAAATTTAGATGAGATTTTAGGTCTAGGCTAGACATATAGTAGTTTAGGTGTTGCTAGTTTTGAAATTTTATTGTGAATTCATATTTGATTCAATCATAGTGCTACGGACTTTATTCTAAAGGGAAAGATACAAGTGTTTGATTGATCATGATTCGATAAAGGCAAGTGAATTTTTAAAACTTTGTAATTCTCGTAGAATTCTCAGATTTTTCTTTCTTCTACGTATGATACATGAAATATTTTAATATTATAAGAAATGAGGTGATTAAAAATATGAATGTGAGTTGTTGTGTTACTTGAATTGAAAAATATAATTATGTGATGAGAATTCTATGATTTTGAGATATAATGTTGTGGTTGGTGATTATGAGTGGATTTGTATGTGGAATTCATCTGTGCATTCATTCCATGTCATGCATATTTGCATCGGTTCTAGATATTGATATGAGTAAGATGATAACAATTGGGGCTGAGGTCTTTACCGTCCCAAATATGATGCCGAGGCCTTTGCCTGCGAAATTAGGATGTTAAAATATTTACTTGTGAAATTGTGATGCCGAGGTCTTTGTCGGTGAAATTATGATATTGGAATCTTTACTATGATGTTATGATGCCGAGGTCTTTTCCGGCGATAATATTATGCCGAGGTCTTTACCGGCGATAATGTGATACTGAAATATTATTAGTGATGATACAATGCCGAGGTCATTGTCGATGATTATTGCATAAGCATTGCATCTCATCCTTGCATATTCCTACATAGGATGATGTTATTCCTGCAATTGATTGTGTTATCACTTGTGAGTTGTAGCTTGTGCTTTGAAATTTGATATTCTGAAATACTATCTTTATGATTATGTGTGGCTGGGATGGACTAACTTTTTGTGCAGGTTAGTCATGGAGGTTGATTGGGACAAAAGGAGTTTGTGTATTCTGTTAGATCTGCTTTCTTTTGTTAGTTAACTTGCTAGGTACCGCGTTGTATTTGGTACTCACCCCTTGCTTCTACACTTGTGTAGGTTGTGAGCCTAGCCGATGAATAGTATTTTTCTTGATCCTCCGCTAGGTACCGCGTTGTATTTGGTACTCACCCCTTGCTTCTACACTTGTGTAGGTTGTGAGCCTAGACAATGAATAGTATTTTTCTTGATCCTCCAAGACTTCCCAGGAGACATAGAGAGGTAGCTGTTGTCATGTGGCTGACTCTCTTGTTCCTATTTCTTTTTTGCTTGTTCTATTCGAGAAGAATGACAATTTGGATTTGTATTTCTTTGATTTTCTGTATTGCTAGTGGCTTGCACACGTGACAACCTATCCTTGGGTGATATTTAAGTTTATGGAATTTTCAGCTTTAGTTATCTACTGTATTATGTACTTCTATGCATTATGTTTATTATCCCTTTGGGTTAAGGCTTACTTGTTATGGTGGGATTGAGCAAGTGCCATCATGCCCATTTTTGGGTCATGAGAGTTGGTATCAGATCCTAAGTTTATAGGTCTCAAGTGTGCACAAGCCAAGTCTAAATAGAGTCTTGAGTATCGGTACGTAGAAGTTTGTACTTATCTTTGAGAGGCTATGAAGACTGTTAGGAAACTTCTTTTTGTTCATTCTCATTTATTGTGCATAATTATCTTTGTTAGTAATGAGTGGTGCCTATATTCTTTCGATAGATGGCAAGAATTAGAGCTATTATTACTGATGGTAGAGTTGAGGCTTCTCCTGAAACAGTTGTTGAGGCCCTTGTTAGAGGTAGGGGAGGGGTCGAGCTAGAGGTCGTGCTCGTGGAGTGGCGTCAGTGAGAGGGCGTGCCTGAGGAGCAACACCAGTTAGAGGGCAGGATAGAGGGGCTTCTCCAGAGCCGCAGATAGAGGTTAATGAGGATTAGGCCCTTCAAGAGCCCACAACTGCACCTTTACTTCAGGACACCTTGTTAAGGATGATGGATATGCTTGAAAACCTTACTTAGAGGGGTGGTACGACAAGCATGAAGGGAGTTTCTCAAATGAGAGTAGAAGAGAACAAACTTCAGGGTAGCGTCAGGGTGTAGTTCATCAGGATCAAGTGTGTCGGCCCCCAATGATTCCTGCACTAGCTATGGGGGCATAAACCACTCCAGAGTCAGTTCTAGCAATAGATGATTAGCTTAATTATGAAAGATTTCAGAAGATGAGACATCTCAATTTTGGTATGGTAAGAATAGGGATGCTCATGAGTTTCTGACCTTGTGTCATGAGATGCTAGATGCAGTAGGGTTGGTTGATCAACATAGTGTCCATTTTGTGGCCCGTCAGCTCCGTAACCAACCAGGGAGTGGTGGAGGACTTATGTGGTGTCTAGACCAGTTGGATCCTCTCCAGTGGATTGGAGTGTGTTCTCTAGTGCTTTTAAGGAGCGTTTCATTCCTTGGAGTGTACGCGAAGAGAGCTGATTGAGGTTTGAGGACTTGAGACAAGGTGGTATGGCTGTTATTGAGTATGGGGCTAGTGTTTGCCAGTTATCTAGATATGCCTTAGCTATGATTCTAAATGAGAGGGAGAGAGTCCATAGATTTATGAGGGGTTTGAATTTCTCGATTAGATCCTATGTATTCAGAGAAACTCATGAAGGGGCTTCTTTTGAGTCTATTATGAGCACTGCCAAGGAGGCAGAGTTGCTAGTCTGAGAAGAGTTTAGAGACCCTAAGAGGGCTTGCACCATGGTTCAATTTTCTGGTACTTCATGAAGAGGTAGGGGTTCTCATAGGAGTGGTGGATCTTTCAGGTGACAAGGTCATGTGCATGCGTTTATGCTAGTAGCCGAGGGTGGATAAATATCTCGAGGGTCCCCTAGTTCCACCCGTGGTAGTTATGGTAGTTCTTTTGGTGGACAATAGTCTTCTACATCGAGGTCTTGGTTAGGGTGTGGGGATCCTGGATATTTGATTCGACAGTGTCCCTTTCAGACTTATTCGGGACCCCATCATACTAATTCGACAGCTCCAGTTAGAGATTCGTCTCCACCGGCTAGGGGTTGGGGCAGGGGTCAAACTACTAGAGGTGGAAGGACTCTATATAGTGGCACTTTGGTCCCACGTGGTGGAGATCGAGGTGTGGCTTAGACCAGGGGTGGTAGAGGATCTTAGTGCTATGCATTTCCTAGAAGACCCGAGGGAGAAGCTTCAGATGTAGTTATTACAGGTATTAGTTCTAGTCTGTCATCGGCCTGCATTTATGTTATTTGATCTCAGGTCTACCTACTCTTATGTGTCTATATACTTTTCATCTGGGTTTGATTTATTATATAATCAAATGTCTATGCCCGTGTATATTTCTACATTAGTAGGTAAACCTTTAGTGGTGGATTAAGTATATTGATCCTGTCTTGTTTCTGTGGCTGGGTATGATACTTGGGTAGATATGATTATTCTAGATATGGTAGACTTCGATGTCATCTTGGGGATGGATTGGCTTTCTCCTTATCATGCTATTCTTGATTGCTATGCAAAAACTGTAACCTTATCCATGCCCGGTGTACCAAAGATTGAATGGAAGGGTGATAATGGTTCTTATCCTAGTAATGTTATCTCCTACATCCATACTCAAAAATTAATTGATAGGGGTGTTTGTCTTACTTGGCCTTCATTCGAGATAGTAATATTGAACCACCTTCAATAAAGTCCATTCCTGTGGTTCAAGAGTTTGTTGATGTGTTTCTCGCTGACCTTCCAAGTGTTCCACTGATAGGGATATTGACTTTCCTATTGACCTAGAGCCAAGCATTAAGCCCATCTCCATTCTTCCATATAGAATGGCTCCAGCTGAGTTGAAGGAATTGAATGAGAAACTTCAAGACTTGTTGAGCAAGGGATTTATTTGTCCTAGTGTGTCACCTTGGGGTGCCCTAGTCTTGTTTGTGAAAAAGAAAGATGGTCCATGAGGATGTGTATTGACTATAAGCAGCTGAACAAGGTGATCTGTCACCTTGGGGTGCCCTAGTCTTGTTTGTGAAAAAGAAAGATGGGTCTATGAGGATATGTATTGATTACAGGCAGTTGAATAAGGTGACTATCAAGAACAAGTACCCTCTTTCCCGAATTGATGACTTATTTGATCAGTTTCAAGGAGCGGCTATGTTCTCTAAGATTGACTTGAGGTCGGGTTATCATCGACTGAAGATTAAAGTATCAGATATTCCTAAGATAGCTTTTCAAACTCGTTATGGCCAATATGAATTTTTGATGATGTCCTTTGGATTAACTAACGCCCCTGCAACGTTCATGGAGTTAATGAATAAGGTGTTGCATCCGTACTTAGATTCTTTCATTATAGTATTCATTGATGACATCTTGGTGTATTCCAAGACTGAGGCTGAACATGTCCATCACTTGAGGATAGTGTTACAGAGGTTGAGAGAGGAAAAACTATTTGCAAAATTATCCAAGTGTGAGTTCTGGCTTGATACAGTGGTATTCTTAGGGCATGTGGTGTCCAAAGAGGGAATTAGAGTAGATCCGGGTAAAGTTGAGGCAGTAAGAGGTTGGTCAAGGCCTACTTGAGCTACTGAGATTCATAGTTTTAATTGGGTATTATAGGCAGTTTATTTAGGGTTTTTCTTTCGTTGCAGCCCTACTGACAAGATTAACTCAGAAGAATGTAGCTTTTCATTAGTCTGATGAGTGTGAGGAAAGCTTCCAAAAGCTCAAGACCTTTTGGCTTCAGCTCCTATTTTGACGCTACCTAAGGCAGGTATGGACTTTACAGTGTATTGTGATGCCTCGAGAGTTGGCTTTGGTGGTGTGTTGATGTAAAAAGGAAAAAGGATTGCCTATGCTTCTAGACAGTTGAAGGTTCATGAGAAAAACTACCCTACTCATGACTTAGAGTTATCGGCTGTGATTTTTGTGCTTAAGTTGTGGCGTCAGTACTTATATGGTGCATATTATGAGGTCTTCACTGATCATAGGAGTCTTCAGTATATGTTTAGTCAAAAGGAACTGAACTTGAGGCAATGTAGGTGGATGGAGTTGCTAAAGGACTATGATCTGGCCATTTTATACCATCTAGGAAAGGCTAATGTGGTGGCCGATGCCTTAAGTAGAAAGACATCTATCATGGGTAGTCTATTCACCATTTAGGTTGAGGAGCGACCTTTGGCCAAGGACGTGCAACGTCTAGCTAATGGCCTAGTTAGGTTACGACTGTCTGATGAAGGTGGTATACTGGGTTTCATTGAGGCTTGTTCTTCATTGATGGACCAGATTCGCGAGCATCAGTTTAAGGATAAGAAGTTGTGTACCATCAAAGACAAAGTGACTAGGGGAGAGGCTAAGGAAGTGGTGCTTGATCCTGATGATGTTTTGAGGATTGGAAGTCAAGTTTATGTGCCTAAGGTAAGTGATTTGATTAGATTGATTCTTGAGGAAGCTCATTGTACTTGTTATTCCACTATTCCAAGAGCGATAAAAATGTATCATGACCTGAGTCGGCATTACTGGTGGTGTGGTATGAAAAAGGACATTTCAAATTCTGTGTCTGAGTGTTTAATTTGTCAGCAGGTTAAGTACAAGTACCAACGGCATGAAGGTGAATTTCAAAGGATGTCCATTCCTACGTGGAAGTAGGAGCGTATTACCATAGATTTTGTGATGAGTTTTCCCACTACCGTGGGTGGTTATGACTCAATCTGGGTAGCTGTGGATCGACTAACTAAGTCTGCCCATTTTATTCTTGTCAAGGTTAAGTATACAACGGAGAATTTGGCTGAGCTTTACATCAGTCAAATAGTTAGATTGCATGGCATACCTGTTTCTATCATTTCTGACCGGGGTTCAGTCTTCACTTCATATTTTTGGAGGGCCTTGTAGCATGGAGTAGGTAATCAGCTGGATATGATTTGACCCTTTCACCCTCAGACAGATAGACTGTCTGAGCGGATGATTCAGGTATTAGAGGATATGCTTGAGCATGTGTGATAGATTTTTGTTCTTGTTGGGATCAACACTTGCCCTTAGCAGAGTTTGCCTACAATAATAGTTATCACTCTAGCATTTAGATGGCCCCATTCGAGGCTTTGTATTGTAGATGTTTTAGGTCTCCAATTGGTTGGTTTGATTCCAGTAAGATGGACTCATTAGATATAGACTTTCTTAGGGACACTATAGAGCAGGTCCACATGATTTAGGGTAAGTTGTTCGCCGCTTAAAGTCGACAAAAAAGTTACGCAGATAAGAGGGTTTGAGCCCTAGAGTTTATGGTAGGTGATCATGTATGGCTTAGAGTGTTACCTATTAAGGGCGTTATGTAGTTCGAAAAAAGGGGAAAGCTTAGCCCTCGATTCATTGGCCCGTTTGAGATCTTAGAGCGAGTTGGAGAGATAGCCTACAAACTGGCATTACCACCTACCTTATCATCCATGCATCCTATGTTTCATGTCTCTATGCTCCGAAAATATGTACCCAGTGAGTCTAACATACTTTCATTCAATTTGGTGACATTGAATCCAGACCTATCATGTGAGAAGGAGCCTATAGCTATTTTGGACAGACATGTTCGAAAGTTTAGAAACAAAGAGATTGCTTCCGTGAAGGTACAATGGAAGTATCGATCAGTTAGGGAAGTGACTTGGGAGATAGAATCAGACATGTGTGCTAAATACCATCACCTTTTTGAAACTTGAGGTTCTTTATCTTACCTTGTGTTTTAGGACGAACATGATTTTTAGTGGTGGATAATGTAATGACCCATTAGGCTATTTTAAGAATTGATCCTATTATTTTCTTACAATGTCCTTCTTGTAAATTTTAGTACGTATTTCGGACTATTTAATAACAAAGATTACATGTTATTTTATGTGTTTGTTAAGCTCGTTGATTGTGACTTTAAAAAAATCTAGAGGGAGACATTAATTAGTGGGAAGGAAAGTAAAATATTTAATTAATTGGTAGACTTAGTAGTAAATTATTATAGGTGGCAACTGGGAAATGGCATTGTTTATATAGTGGACATTTTATTAGGATTGACAATTGTTTATATATATAATAGGCAATGCTGGCAAAAGTATTTCCATGCATTTCATGAAAATAGCAATTATATATGTGTAGTGGGGAATTAGTTAAATAAAGTGGTAGTTGCATTTCTGAAAGTGGCAATTATTTACATATAGTGGGCAATTGTTTATATAAAGTTGGCACCATATATAATTATTTACTTTATGTTGTAATAATGATGTCCCATTAGGGGATTAATATTATTAGAAAAATAGTTCTATAAAAAAGGGTTGTTGCGCCAATTGTTGAAAACACAAGAAGAAAGAAGAGGCGCAGGTCAAGAAAATAATAGAAAGAATGGCACAACAGATTTAGAGAAACTGTGCAGGTCTTCTACCTATACTTTCAATATATTAACATAATGATTATATTACATATATATATATATATATATATATATATATAGGCAACATAGTACAAGTTGGTATCATATATTCAATTACTAAGTGACAATATAGATATTTTTGTAGTTTAAGCTAATGTGCACATATTTTAAGTAAATGTTTTACCTTATGTCACTTTGATCAGGTTAAAATATGTCATATTAGTTAGTATTATAAAATAATGGAGAAATTATTTGAAGGGCCAGTGTTTTTAAATTGAAATAATTCTTATAGTTCTAAACCATTTTTTATATAATATATATGTGTCTTCCATTAGTTCACATTTTGCTAGTGATATTGGATCTTCATTAGTCGAACTTATTATTTTATAGTGTGTCTTTAGATGTATACATGTATGTATATTTTCTTTTATTATTTCGAGGAATTAAGATTTAACTCTAGACTTAATTCTAAAAATTTAGATGAGTTTTTGGGTCTAGGCTAGACATATAGTAGTTTAGGTGTTGTTAGTTTTGAAATTTTATTGTGAATTCTTATTTGACTAGATCATGGTGCTGCAGACTTTATTCTAAAGGGAAAGACACAAGTGCTTGATGATCGTGATTCGATAAAGGCAAGTGGATTTTCAAAATTGTAATTCTCGTAGAATTCTCAAATTTTCCTTTCTCCAACATGTGATACGTGAAATATTTTAATATTATAAGAAATGAGGTGATTAAAAATATGAATGTGAGTTGTTGTGTTACTTGAATTGAAAAATGTGATTAAGTGATGAGAACTCTATTTTTGAGATATAATATTGTGGTTGGTGATTATGAGTGGATTTGTTTGTGGAATTCATCTCATGTGCATTCATGTATATTTGCATCAGTTCTGGATATTGATATGAGTAAGATAATAACATTTAGGGTTGAGGTCTTTATCGGCCCAAATATGATGCCGAGGTCTTTGCAGGGGAAATTATGATGTTGAAATATTAACTTGTGATATTGTGACGCTGAGGTCTTTGCCGGTGAAATTATGATGTTGAAATCTTTATTATAATATTATGATGCCGAGGTCTTTGCCGGCGATAATATTATACCGAGGTCTTTAACGGCGATGATGTGATGTTGAGATATTATCAGTGATGATATGATGCCGAGGTCATTGCCGGCGATTATTGCATAAGCATTGCATCTCATCCTTGCATATTCCTACATAGCATGATGTTATTCCTGCAATTGATTAGGTTATCACATGTGAGTTGTAGCTTGTACTTTAGAATTTGATATTGTGAAATACTACGTTTATGATTATGTGTGGCTGGGCTGGACTGGACTAACTTTTTGTGCAGGTTATAGTCGTGGAGGTCTATTGGGATGAAAGGAGTTTTTGTATTCTATTAGACTTACTTTGTTTTGTTAGTTGACTTGTTGGGTACCAC
>DF369146.1:1438-15477 GCA_000787875.1 Solanum virginianum
CACCATCCTACCCTCTGATTTGTGTGTTGGAGATGTCGGGATTTGAACTATCTGGTGTGATGCTGTGGTATGGCGCGTGCTTGGAGGTCACCATCATTCCAGTCCGTTTGGCATTTTCAAGTATTTCTTTGACCCTTTGAGTTAATCTAAAACTATAATTTGACATATGTACAAAAATAAAATCCTTTGACTATGTTCTGATAACTATATGTACTTTCTATGTCCATGTTCAGTTTGATATTCTGATGACTATAAGCACTCCCTCTGTCTATGTTCAGTTTGCTAGTCTGACAATAGTATGTATCTCCTCCTTTACATATTTAGTACATCTTTTGTACTGACCCCCTTTCCTCAGGGGCTGCGTTTCATGCCGGCAAGTTTACAGTGTAGCAGGCCTCCAGCCTAGGCCCTCAGTTGCAGGTTGAAGAACTCTTTTACTTCGAAGCTACTTTCGATACACTTATCTTGTATTATCTACATTTTGGTCTGTATGGTTTAGTCTGTCTGTATTAGAGGTCTGTGGATAGTCTCTGTATATGGGTCTTATCAGAAACTTTGTGTATTATATATATATGTTGTATATGTAAGATGCAGCCATCTGTCTGGACATTCTGTATATATGTAATGTTTGCTAGGCAGCAGGACCGCAGAGGTGACCTTGTCGGCCTGCGTATATATGTATATCTATGTCTGTATACATCTGTTGGCTCGCTGTACTCTTTCTATTTCAGGTGGCTAGTCAGTATTACAGAGAAAACTCTGCCAAAATTTTGTAAAATAAATAGTAACTCATATTGGTATCTGATTTGGTTATGTGTTTCTATTTCAGGTGGCTAGTCAGTATTACAGAGGAAACCTTACCAAAATTTGGTAAAATGAATAGTAACTCATATTGGTATCTGATTTGGTTATGTGTTCTGGAAGTTCCAAAAGGGTGTCAGTCACGGCCCATAGGTTGGGACATGTCATAAACTTTTTGGTGTGATGCTGTGGTATGGCGTGAGTTTAGAGGTTGCCATCGTTCCTATACGTTATGCATCCGTTTGATATTTTGAAACCCAAAAGGAAATATTTTCTGATGTTTGCATATAAGTTTGACTTCTATACCTCTGTTGGTCTATTACTCTTATTTATTCTTGTGCTCTCTGTTTTACATATTCGGTACGTATTTCGTACTGACCCCCTTTCTCCGAGGGCTGCGTTTCATGCCCGTAGGTACAGATGCACAGTGTAGCGGGCCACCAGCTTAGGATCCCTGTCTACTTTTTGAGGAGCTCCTTTGCTTCGGAGCAACTGTTTGGTGTATATATATATGCTACTTCTTTACTTTGCGTTATGTTCATTTGTGGGTACGACGGGGCCCTGTCCCATCCTATGATTCGGTATGTCTGTATAGAGATCTGTGGACTCCTGTGAGTGTGGGACATGTCAGTTTGTATATAATGTATGTATGTTGTTTATGTTGGGCGGTTTAATCGCCGCGGCGACCTTGTCGGCCTGCATATATATATATAGTATGTATTGTTTGCTGGGATTGTCTGTGTGCAGGGTTGGTTAGCTAATAAAATAAAGGAAACTCTGCCAAAATTTCTGTAAATGAGTTAGTTATTATAAACAGATTCTGGCTTAGCAGTGGTGTCTAAGTGCCCCAATCGGGTACTAGTGACGACCCATAGGTTGGGTCTTGACAACATGACAGTCATGACTTTTCATACCTATCAACTTCCCTTATTTTAGATCTGCCCGCTTGCCTAAATTTGAAGCATATCCTTTTGGGATCCTCAAATTTTGCTCCCACACACATATTTTACGCTTCTCAGCCATTGTGAATGAAAAGTTAGCTTTGGGATTTACAATTTTTCCATTTGGTAGTTCATGCAGCCACAATTCCCTCCTCCTGCAATATTCTTGTAAGTCTAGTCTTGCTTTTGGTTTGTCTTTTGTCTTCCCCTTGACATCCATCATGTGTTGAACAAATTGTCAAAAAAAAATTCTCAATATGCATCACATCAAGATTGTGTCGCAAAAGATTATCCTTCCAATAAGGCAACTCCTAAAATATGCTTTGTTTGGTCCAGTTATGTTCAACGCCATATCCAGGAAGTCTTTCATGTATAGGACAATCTATAACTTTAGGCAAATGAGAAACCCTCTCCCAAATTTGATGGCCTATCAATGATGGAGATGGAGGATCATTCTCAACCCTGTTTTTTCTAAATACATGCTTCATATTTCTGAACTCATGGTCCATTGGCAAGAATTGACGATGACAATAAAATCAACTATTTTTCCTGCCATGCTTTAATGTAAAAGCCTTACTATGCTCCATGTAATAAGGACAAGCAAGCTTTCCAACAATCATCCAACCAGACAACATACCATATGCAGGAAAATCGTTAACAATCCATATTAAACAAGCACTCATAACAAAATTCTTCTTGGTTAATATGTCATACGTAGTACACCTTCAAACCGTAGTTGTTTAAGCTCATCTATCAATGGTTGTAGATAGATATCAATTAAACTTTTTAGATTGCAGGGACACTGATTAACACAACTTAGAAATATGAATGGACTTGTCATGCACATTTCAGGAGAAAGATTATATGGAGTAAAACATATCGGCCAACAAGAATAAGGCGTGACAGAATTAGAGAATGGTGTAAAGTCATTTGCACATAGCCCTAATCTAACATTTCTAGGCTCTCTAGCAAAGTCGGGGCACACATTATCAAAATGCTTCCATGCTTCCCCATCAAATGGATGAGACAAGATACCCGGCGACCTTCTATATTTACGATGTCATCGCATACGTGGGACAGATCTCATCGATGCATACAACCTCTTTAGTCTAGGGAGAAGAGGTAAATAATGCATCGTCTTAATTGGAACCATCTTTCCAGCTGGACTCCTCAAATAACGAGCATCATCGCAAAACTTACAATTTTCTAATTCACTATCATCCTTGTAGTATAACATTCAGTCATTAACACAACAATCAATTATATGATGTGACAATCCTAATTTGAAAACAAGCCTCTTTGCTTGATAGAAACTCTCGGGTATGCTTAACTCAGGAAATCCATTATATGATGTGACAATCCTAATTTGAAAACAAGCCTCTTTGCTTGATAGAAACTCTCGGGTATGCTTAACTCAGGATCAACCAACTCGTCCAAGAGATCTATGTATGAGTCCATAGCCCTATTAGGAACATTATAATCCGATTTAATATTCATTAATCTAACTGCTACAAACAATTGAGAATGTATACTCCCATCACGTAATGGATGACTAGCCTCATCTAATTCTGCATAGAAGCGTCTAGCTTCTTCATTAGGAGCTTCATTAAAGAATTGGTCAGATTTTATCCCCCCTTGAACTCCGAAAGCATCATTGATCATTTCATGAACTCTATCATGTTGAAAGGTGTCATGTTGATTCCTCTCAGGTTCTAATGTAACCTGACCATGTGGTACAAGTATATTATATTCATCCACTAGCATCGTATCAGGTGTCATGTTGATTCCTATTAGGTTCTAATCTAATCTGACCATGTGGTACAGCATATTATATTCATCCACTGTTATCGTATTATAAAATACCCCATTCTGTCCATCTATTTCTCCGTGATCTACCCACACGAAATATCTGGGCTTAAATCCCTTACGATACAAATGCATAATAACTTGATCTTGACTAAAGAATTTTACGCTTGCAAGAAAATCAATTTTGTCATCAATAGGATCAACTAATGTTGTCACTTATACCAAACAAACTCATTATGACAATCCACAAATAAGATAGGTGTCAACACTAGATGGACACAAGTCGATTTTGCAAGAAAATTAATTTTGTCATCAATAGGATCAACTAGTGTTGTCACTTATGCCAAACAAACTCATTATCACTATAACAATACTCTTAAAAAACTATTCAAATATTTATATATATACAATAATTAAAATTTTTATCAAAAAAATACTTCAACTTTTAATTTTTAATTATGCTCAGAGATGGAGGGGTAGGTGGTACTTCGATTGGTGGCACCGACGAATATTGAAAACCTAAAATTTCAAGTACAATTAAAGCACATTAATACAAGTTGAAAGTTAACAAATAAAGTTCAACTTCTAATGAAAATAGTTTAAATTCAAGTTCTAATGAAATTAAGTTCAAGTTCTACATTATATTCAAGTTCAAAGTTAACAAATAAAGTTCCAACTTCTAATTAAAATAGTTTAAATTCAAGTTCTAATGAAAGTAACTTCAAGTTCTATATTATATACACAAGTACAAAGTTCACAAATAAAGTTCAAAGTTTAAGTTCAAAATTAAATTTAAGTTAAACTATAAAAAAAATCCTAAGGTTCAATTTTTTATATTATATTCAAATTTAAACTTCACAACTTAAAATTCAAGTTTCAAGTTTAATATAAGTTCAAGTTTAACACTACTAAAGTCATATTCTTAACAAGTCCTAAATTAAAGTTCAAATTCGACTACATTATATACAAATTCAAAGTTCACAAATAAAGTTCAAAGTTTAAGTTCAAGAAAAAATCTAACTTCAACAATAATATAATATTCACAACTTGAAGTTCAAGCTAAGTTCTAATAGCCCAAAGTTTAAGTTCAAGAAAAAATCTAACTTCAACAATAATATAATATTCACAACTTGAAGTTCAAGCTAAGTTCTAATAGCCCAAAGTTTAAGTTCAAAATTAAATCTAAGTTCAACTTAAATAAAAAAATCTTAAAGTTTCATTTTTATACTACATTCAACTTCAAAGTTCACAACTTAAGTTCAAGTTCTAAAATTGTAAATTCAAATTCTAATGAAATTAAATCTAAGTTCTAGTTAAATAAAAAATCCCAAAATTCAACTTAAGTACATATCCTATATATAGTTCAAATTTTAAATTATATCTAATCAAAGTTTACAACTTGAAGTTCAAGCTAAGTTCTAAAATCCTAAAGTTCAAGTTTAAAGTACTTTTTAAAGTTCAACTTAACAAATACTAAAGATTAAAGTTTTACATTATAATTATTCAAGTTCAACTTCAATATAACACTTACATTAATTTCAACTAAAAAAAAACTAGTTCAATATCTATACAATCTAACTCAAAAAACTCAATTCAAATTAAAGCCCTAAAATCTTCATTCATTAATTCACAATTAAATATAGAAACTAACTATGTAAACAACATTCTAACTTCAACAACAATTCAATTCCAACAAAAAAATAACTAATTTACAATCTCATTCAGAAAACCCCAACTTCAAGCTAAAACCCTAAAATTTTTATTCACTAATTCACACAACATATACAAATAACTATGCTAATACTATCGTAACTTCATAAAAATAGCATTCCAACATAAAAATACCCAATTCATAATCTAATTTCAAAAACTAAAATTTAAAGTTTAGCCATAAAAGCAAAACAATAATTTCATTCACATATTAACAATGAAATACACAAAATAAGTTTTCTTATATCATAATATCAACAAGAAAAGTTAGATACACTAGCTAATAAGTTACAAATTTTTTTAAAAAAAATTTAAAGAACAAAAACAGCTACAGATACTAAAATGGAGTAAAAGGAAGAAAATAATAGTACCTTAGGGGATGGGGAGGACGCACCAGAGCGGTGGTGACGGCGGCAGCGGTGGGGACGGCGCTGGGGGGTGGGGCGGCGTGATTGGGGGTAGTGGGATTAGGGTATTTGAGAGAAAAAAAAGGTTTGGGAAAGGGGAAAAATGACTCTGGATCTTTTTATAATAGGTGAGGGGCGACAGACGGCGTCTTTTTGTCTATCGGACTTTATTAAAAAAAAATTGACCGTTGACCAAATTTGCGACGGACTGGGCGACGCAATCCGTCGCAATTTTAAAATAATTAAAATTAATAAATTTAATAAAATATGTGAGGGACAGTATCAGTTTCTCCGTCGCAATTTTTAAAATTAAAAAAATTAAAAAATATATTGCGACGGAATGACGTCGCTTTTATATTAAATAATTATATATTAATAAAAATATTGGCGGAAAAATCTGCCAAACAAAGCGATGAAATTTTAGACACTGTCCATCGCTTTTACTTATTTAATTTTTTAAAAAAATAAAAAAAGGAGAAAGTGATGGATTGCGTCCTTTAGTCCGTCGTTTTTGGGAGCGACGTAGTCCGTCGCTTTTTGGCAGTTTTTTAGTACTAATTTTGAAAGGGTGAGGAGTGGTTATAGGTCGTTATAGACTTAAAACCACGTAGTTTAGGGCTTAAATAGGTAAAAAAAAATGACCAAAAGATCTTTTATTAAGAATTATCGGCTAATCCACGATCATGATCTAGGGGTCATAAATTCAACTACGACACATGGCCTATGGGTTTCGTCTTGATTACACTTTTGGGCTTCTGAAATTGGTATCTGATCCTCATCTACATACCCACTTCTATGGCCCATTGTTCCTCTTATAAGTCATAGATGACCCTGGTAATTCCATCCTCGACTTTGAAAAAACTCACTTCTCAAGACCCAAACCATGAATACAAATTACGGCTCATAAAATGGACTATGATTTCTTAAAAATCCCTCGTCTGATGACATTTCTAAACTTCAGTTTCTTGTTTCATCCCCTGGTCTACGAGCACTCTATAGCTCGTAGACCCTTGTATGGGTCGTAAAACCTTTCATACTTTGACTTCCAAATTGCAAAATTTTACTAAGTCCACTACCCATCTATGAGACCTATCTACGACCTATGAATCAAATCACAAGTCATAGATGGATTCGTACTTACCTGTCTAGAAACAAATTTTCTGCAACTTTTTCAATTTTCCAACATGCGGGGTGTTACAGATTCCTAATATCTTAAGTAAAATTTTCATGCAAAAAATTTTAGATTGTGGATTCTTTTTCCTTGTCGATGACCTTTATATATTTAGATTGTTACTTCTGCTTTATCTTCCATATTATTGTGTTATATCATGTTTAGGCTAACTTGTCTTAGTTGTTTAGAGACAAGTGACAGCACAATCGATTTTGAGTCGTGATATATGGCGCGTTACTAAAGACTAGTATAATATAATCACAAAGCGATGATAAAAGTACTAAATGTGAGGCAACTAAATATACCATTGTTTAAAACCAAATATCACTTAATGTCTGTCTCCCTATTTTGTCTTGTTTGTGCCATGTGATATTGTCAATGTTCACCTTCTATTTGTTACATAACTCACTTGGTTCCTCTGGTACTAATGAATACAGTAAAATTTGTGAATACAAGTTTTCTTCTTGACAATGATGAAATTAGGGGTGAATAAAATCGAATTGAAATGCATCAACTCGCAATTTAAGTCAAATAAGAAAAAAAATTGATTTAATTTAATTTGATACTAAAAAGAAAATTGACTATACTTAGATTGGTTTGATTTTAATTTAAAATAGTCAATCCGAGACCAAACCAATTGAACATTATACATGTAAGTTCTAAAATTTATTTTATTCATAAAAGTTGATTTAATTTATAAATATTTCTCATACTTTGTCATACTTTTTATTTTTTCTTAATATATTATTTCAAGTTTGACATAGAATTTTGAATGGCTCAAAAGGTTATAGTCTATAGATATTAGCAACTCTAATAAGGTCAAACCAAAATCAAATCAATACTAATGCCAAAAAAAGAAAAAAATCAATGCAACACTAAGAATAACAATAATGTTGAATATTCGTTCTTTAGTTTTACATTAGTTTTGACAATTAAAATGCATAACATAGTTTTAGTTTTCTTTTAATGTTTAGTCATGCAATTAATATTTATTAGACGTATTTGAGTATGATGTTGATCATTTTCATTATTGACTTATTTATTTTTAATATTTATTTTATGTGATTTTCTAATTTTTTTTGTTGAATATTTTAGTGTCATCTTCATATCATATTGTGCGTTATTTCCTTAAAAATACCTTAGATAGTTGTATTTTGATAGGACTAAAAAAATGTTTGAAGCACAAGTTAATTATATGTTTATATGGATACTTACATAAAAAAAAAAAACCAAGAACTTTCGAAAACCCAAGAAATTCAAAAAAACTTCTAAAAAAATCTAAGGTTGAAAAATTCAAATTTTATTAGCTTGTTTCATTTATAGAATAAAAAATCCAACAAGAAACGGTTTGATTTGATATTTGAAGAATCCGAACAGATCTGATTCATGTACAAACAATTTGGCATTTAAGTAGCCAAGCACCCACCACAATGCACTTGACTAATAGGTGTCGATATGATCAATACAAACCATAGTTAGGCAAGAATCAATTTTATGTCGAACTTTAGGATTACATTAGCAAGTTTTGGCTTTACACAAACTTCAGACATTTTTGGCTAGAGTAGCTTCAACGACCGCCTGAGCTATGGGGTGATAAGAATCGCGGGCCTCCGAGAATACCCTTCTAGCGAAAGCTCTGTCTTCTTCCTTGCTAGCACCTTGTACGAGTGCAGTGTAGAGCGGACGGAGGTATAATATCCTGCCAACTTCTTTCAGAGTTCTTTCTACCACACCATAGTAGTCTCTGCACCTTGCTGAAATGGCCAGCTGAAGAAAAGCTACCTTGACTTCATAATTTTTGGACTCTGAAAGATGATACAGAGCATCTAAAGCTGTTACCTGAAAATAGCACAAAATGACGACTTTCCAGTTCAAGAGCAAAGTCTTACAAAGGCAGGAGAGTTAAACATTCCTAAGCGCTTTCGTTAGATATAATTAAGCAACACAAATCAAATGGGTTCTGTAAGAACAAACCTTCTCTCCTTAATCAGAAAGTTTAAGGGCAAAAGTAGAACAAAAATCAACTCCAAAAAGGCATATGAGAATCACAACCAGCAGATCTATCGTTAATGACTGAATATAGTTTGACTATACATGAAATAATCACTGGCTATACATGACCATTCAGGGGATGACCATCTTTTTGGTAATTGCTTTGGCCGAATGGCCATCTACTGTAATTAATGGCAAAATAAAAACAAAAAAGGAAAACGAAGAGAGGCAGATACTTAATAATTTGCCTATATAAGAAGAAACTTGTCAGATAATAGTTGATTACTACCTGAGACGCTTCAACAGATTTCGGCAGGTTCTCGAGGTACAGCTCCCATTCCTGTCCCTTCCAGTCAGCAACTTCATCCTCCCTTGGTATCCTACCTAGCTTGAACTCATTAGCAAGCAAAACAATCTTTGAGTAAATGTTAGAAACTGGTTCCATGGCATCCGGAGGGATCCCGGTGCCCTCAGTCCAAAGTTTCAAATCAATCTCATTCTCTATTCCAGGGACATTAGCTTTAAGGAAATTGAGAAACATGTCAGTGTCAATAGACTGAAATTTGAAGGTACTAATATACATCTTCAGAAAGTCATCAAAAGCAAGTCTCCCAATCTGAGAAATGAAAGTGGATGAAAATTGAAGTTAGCTCTTGCAAGAAGAAAGTAGACTATTTTCAGGATGAAATGATTTACCAACCTGTCTCTCAATTCGCCATAAAAACTGGAAGCCTTTTTCATATGGAACTACAGAGTACACATCATCCGGATCCACACCTGCCTGATGTGTCTTCAGCTTGGTGAACTCCATGTTATCCTTGAATCTCTCCATTTCCTTAACAAACCCCTTCCAACCGATTCCAATATTTAATGAAGCAATGTCCTCACCTTGCACGGCCTCAACAATTCTTCTCTCTGCATATGTTGTAACACCCTTCAAAAAACATTAATCAGTTTAATTTTTGTCATATCTAAATTGTGGAAGAAGCAATCAACCATCATATTACATGCCTATGTACAAGTTGCAGCCAAAAGTTAATGCAAGCATTGGACGTCATTTACTCCAGGGTTCTCACAGTAGAATCATATTTCATACTCTAATCCACAGTTCATAAAAAAGAACAGAAGTTCTATGTCTTATCTCAACAACTTAACACATGTAGAACACATCCACCTTTTGTGCTATTTCAAAAACAAGTTCATATACCTTCGTGCAACATAAGTCACCAAACGGAATGATCTCAAATAGTAGTCCTAAAATTGCAGCATTGCAAATCTTGCAAGCAGATTTCCCAAACAGTGTCTCAGAAGGCAATGGTTTAAGGTGAAGCCTTTAAAGTGAGGAAACAAGAAGGTCAAAGAAATTCACAAGTAATAGAACCAAAACAAAAATGATTATAATGTTCAATATAAACTAAGACTTTTAGAAAATTAGAGTTTACTGAGGAAAAACCATTAGTTTGTACAGGCCTTCAAAGAAAATTGAGCAAGCAAATATTTCCAGATTGACTTTTCAAATACACCATATATTCCCTCCTTTTCCTTCCATGTTTTCCACAACGTCTAATCTGTTTTGCAAACTCTTGATTCTTGCATGACATACGTCCCATAGTGGAGAGATGGCAATGAGATCTACCCCATTAATTTTTATTGTACTCCTGTTGAAGGTTCAGGTTGAGCTAGGTGCAACCCAAGCTGAGAACTTCACATCGTTTAGGCAGCGCCTTTAGTGCAGAACGCGGCCTATTTTTGCATGCCTCATTATCCTTGGGATTACCCTTAAAAGAAGTACTAATAAGAAATATCATTGACAAATTAAAGTGATACGTTACTGATTGAAGAAGCATTATAAGTAAATGTTTAGTGGTTGAAAATAGAAAATTAGAAATTTTAATTACTAACTAGATAAGAATTTAAAACATAAATGTCCATCTTTGCATCTAAATTAACTGTTAGTGTGGTTACTTCATTTGATTGACATGATATTTACTTCAGAAAGTTGACTATTGTTTCTTAGTATTCTTTGTTAACACTCCTGAACGTTACTGTTTGTGTCTATAGTTTTTTATTCTATCTACAGATATTTTTCCTTGAATTGAACATATGATTATTGTTCATGGTTCCCCTCATTTGTTGCTTTCTTCACGAAACCACGCTTTAGTGTGCTTTGTGCATAAAGACAAAACAGGCCTCGACACTTTTCTGCATTTTGCTCTTTTACCTATAACTCTGCTTATCTATTTGCTTAGTCCATCCTCCATCACCTCCAACCATAGAATAAATGAAAAGAACAGCAGAAGATGCTAGATAATACACAATTATGCAGTAATTTTTATTGGCATAAAAGATTTCATTCGCCTTGAACCACTCCTACATAATTTTACCTTTCGCACTTTTAACTCCCTAGACTATCGTTTCTATATGTCCCTACAAACTCTAGGATCCACCTAATCCTACTTTAGAAACTAACCCGGGAGTAAACTAACCAACCATCTTAATGGTGTAAGTATTTTCTTCCAACTTCTGCGCACCCTGATTAAGCTATCTCTCAGCAGCACAGATATCATGTAACTATATATATATATATATATATATATATATATATATATATATATATATCCATCAAGGCTTAAACAAATGGGAAACTTTCACGTAGTGTTGCATCTGTTCAAATTCAAACTTTAGTTCTCAACGTTGTTACTCCAGCACGTCAACTCTAAGCTACCCCCTACGAGATTCCTATGGACACTTCTCTGATCGATTTCTGTATTTTCCCTTGCCAATCAAATCATAAGCTTATGGAAAGTAATCACAACAGCATCTTAACAACTTAGCTATGCTATAAAAATAGCACTTAGTCATATTCTTCATGCGTTATTCATTTATCAAGTGCTTAAAACCATATGGTATAATACCTCATTCAACCAAAAGTGTTCATTGTTTTTGTTAGTGATCAAATTCCCTGTCCAGCTATGAGCAAGCTCATGTGCCACCACCTGTGATCCACTGGCATCCCCCTTGATCACAGTGGGCGTCAAGAAAACCATCCTCGGATTCTCCATTCCTCCGAGAGGAAAACTCGGAGGCAACACCAAAAGATCAAACCTTTCCCATTCATAAGGTCCAAAAAGCCTCTCCCCAACCAGCATGATCTCTTCCGTGGCAGCAAACTCTGCGGCAGCAGCATCCAAGACCTGCGGAACCGCCTCAGCATACACCCCAGTCCTGGGCCCCACCTCCCTGAACCCCAGCTCCCCAATTGCAAATGCAAATAGATATGTAGGTATAGGCTGTTCCATCACAAATTCCTCCACCACCCTATCATCCCCACACCACACTGAATCCTCACAAACCACTTGCGATTCAGACGGACTCGGGGCGCGCCTCTGCACATGTTTAGCAGCCATAACCGCGGACAGCTCTCGCGGGATGTTCAATTTGGCAGCGTATTTCACGCGAACAGCGGGTGTATCCTGACAAGGAAAGATTGAACGGGCGTGAATGGGCTGGCAATGGGTGTAGAGGAAAGGGTGAGTCTTGTTGAAAGTTTGAGTAGGGGAAAGCCATTGAAGGGCGGAACTAGAAGGACTAGTTTTGGAGAGAATCAAGACTTGAGAGGTTGGTTTAGAAAGGGAAATGGTGAGTGATTGTCCGAGAATTGGGTGTGAAGGAGAAAGGGAGAAAGGTAACGGGGAAAGGGAAAGTGGGTCGAGTACAGAAGAAACAGAGAGTGAACGAGTGTCGAGAGTGAGGGGACCAGTGTAAGGGGCAGGGAGGGAGAAAAGAGTGGCAGAAGAGATGGTGGAAGATGGAAAATCCAAGTACAAAGTGAGGGAGATATGGGTAGTGAATGGATGAGTTGAATCAGTGAAGGAATGAGGGTCAATAGGTGCCATGGAAATTGCACACAGACAATAACATGAAAAATGGTTTCCTTTCTTCTGGTTATGCCAAACAAATATACCCACTAACCTACTTTACCATTAAATAAAAATCATATTCTTTAGAAACCTATATTTAAGAGATAGCATCAAATTCTCCGACCTGTGCCTTCACCAAATCCACTCTATGAGATTCCATATGTTCTCTCCCTTTCAATTGTTGTTGTTTTGACTTGACTCTTCCATATAAGGCTCCCTTTCTTACTCTCATAACAAAGTAAAAGATATACACATAAATTATCTTTTTTGTTGAATTTTATATCTAAATTACTAAGAGTGTTAGAGTTTCATACCTAAATTATAATTTATTAGTTTGAAAAATACACTTTAATGGTGTGTGTAATATACTCTCTCTTTTATTGGAAAAAAATTATCATATGACGTGCCACATTGACAAAAATTAAATAAAATATTAATATTAGTTAAAAATAAAAGACTAAAGTATAAATACTCTTCAAAAATAATATTATCTTTTTAAAAATAAAATTTAAAATATTTTTCTCACCTACTCCGATCCACTGCCCACACCCCCGTGTACCCCAACAATTTCCGCCCTTTTATTTTTTTGAATCTCTTTTATAATTTTTTTAAAAAAACTTCAAATTTTAGCCCCTACTCCACTCCTACCTAAAAAAATTGATATTTTTTTAAATAAATAAAATTCTATCCCACTTGTATCTAATCATCCACTCTTAATTTATTTTTATCTTTTTTTAAATCTTTCTCACTTTTTTATAGATATATACACATATTTTTAGAAAATAATTTTTTTACTTATTTATCGAACATAACAGAAATAAAATTTTATTTTTAAAAAAATCTTGCGAAAAAAAAAATATTTTTTTTAAAATAAGTAAAAAATAAAAGCGGAGGATTAAGTGGGTAGCATAGAATTATTTTCTAAAAAAATTAAAATAATATCTAGATTATTATTTTAAGAGGGAGATAAAGTAAGAATTTTTTTAAAAATTTACAATTTTTGTTCGGGGGGTGGGGGGTTACGGTTTGAGGAAGTGGTGGGGTAGGATAAGAAAAATATTTTATATTTTATTGTATAATATTTTTAAAAATAATAATACTTTAATATATAATTTTAACTAATACTATAATTTATTTAGTTTTTGCCAACGTGGAATGTTTTGTCTATGTAGAGTGTAATGTGATATTTTTTTAAAAAATAAAAGAGAAAGTGTAGTTCACACACCATGATGATAGTGGAATAAAATATAAAGGTATGTTTCTTAAACTAAGAAGTCATAGTTTAGGTATG
>DF369145.1:0-12372 GCA_000787875.1 Solanum virginianum
AATTTATTATGTTACTAAAGAAGTTATAGTGTCGTACAGAAATTAGAAGAAAACCTAATTTACGCAGCCACCTTCTAGGAAGGGTTCTGTTTCAATTAAACCTTGTTTATTACAAATTTACAATTTAAAACTAATATTTTATACCATTTTGAAAATCTTGCTTAAGTTATTCTAACATTTATTGTGTTACATTGTCTGGAATGTCAACTTGAACTTGTTCTTCCATGAAATTCATGTCGTCTTCACTTGATTCTAATAAAATATTATCTATGTTGGTTTCAAATTGAGATGGCAGATTTGGAAGTCCTAAATTTCTCCGCTCTGCATTTATCCAATCTCTAAATAAAATTGATATTTCCAAGTTGTCTTCTGCTAGTGATTGTCAAAAGTCACCAAGTTGGAGTCTTGTCGCACTAAAAGCACCTTCTGAAGCTACAAATGATGCTTGAATAGCTAGAATATCATGGAACACCCGTTAAAGTCTTGGAAAAGATTTGCCTCAATTCCTCCACTAGTCCAAAAGTTGCGGCTTCCTCTGTGCATCTTTAATACTTTCAGTAGCCTGGTTAAGATATTCATCAAAATCATTATGATCATTAGAACCAAGACCAAGATTATATTCTACCATGCCATCAATATCATCATTGTATCTACACCTATGTGGTTCGATTTGTTGAAATTCTGCATCATTTAAACTAGAAATATATAAATCATATACTTTTCTAGCCTCTGATCTAATGCTACTTCTAACTAAAAACAAATTTTGTGCAGGATTTTCTTCATTGTCTACAATTTCTAAATATCTATATATATTATCTACCAATCTAGATACACCAACTTCTTTGTAAGCCGGATTAAATAAACATGCAGTTAAATAAATTTGAGGAATTAAAAAAAAAATAATTTATCAATCATTTTTTAACAGGTTGTTCAAATTTTGAATGATCTTTAAACTTTACAAATTTACAAGAAATAGCATAAATATTTGATAAAACGGAAGAAATAGTAGGATAATAAAGACCCAAAATTTGGTTAGTAGCTAAGTAAAAATCTTTTAAAAATCAACTAGTTTTTTAATATCTTTCCAATCATTTTCATCAATTCGAAAATTCATATCAGAATTATGTGCATTCCAAACCATTTGAAGTGGTCTCCTATACTCATAAACTACTTGAAGCATGTCATACAAAGTAATTTTCATCAATTCGAAAATTCATATCAGAATTATGTGCATTCCAAACTATTTGAAGGGGTCTCCTATACTCATAAGCTACTTGAAGTTTGTCATACAAAGAATTCCACCTAGTAACTACTATTTTAGGAATTTTTCTAACAGGCAAATTACATTCAATACACCTATTTTCAACAATATTTTTATCACTAGAAGCATTATCTTAAGTTACACTAATTATTTTACTAGATAAGCCATAAAATTTTAAGACTTCAAGAATTGTTTGTGCAATATATGAACCGGTTTTATGCATTTCACTACATTTATAACATATAATTCAGTTTTGCATAAACCAGTTTTCATCAATCCAATGTGTAGCAATTGTAAAATAATCATTACCACTTACATTACAGCTCATATCAGAAGTAATCGCTACTTTACAAGTATTATAATCAAATAAACAATAAAGATAATGTAAATATCGTGCATGATAATCAAAAATAGCTTTTTTATTGCATTTCATGAAAAACTATTAAATGATGGGTTATAAACAATTTGAATATAATGAATACCCCCCCCCCATTTTCACCAAAACTAAAAGGCAAACCCGTTACAACAATCATTTTTGCCAATTCTTGTAGGTCCCTTTTTTTAATTATAGGGGCGATGTGAACTACAACAGGAAACATTACTAGGGTTTAATTGCGTCTGAACCATATTAGAACCACCTACTCCTACGAATTGTTCAGGGAGGGGAATTCCATGTTTTTACGCATCCGCAACAGCTTGAACATTCAAATATTCTATCTTACAATAATTCATCAAATGATTTTTTCAAATGACCCGTCCTACCTGCCTTTCCCAAAGTTTTATGATTTAAAACATGTTTACATTTATTACAAATAGCTTTTGTTTTACATTTACTTTATATCATAAATTGCCAAAGAATCAATTTTTTTGCACGTTGCGATTTAGGCCTACTAGATGCATCTGGATGTATGGGGGAACGGGAGCAGGAGGGGGGGAGTAGTAGTAGTATATGGGGGTTGTGTTTCATTATCATCAAAAATATCTTCATCTTCATTAATTTCAATATCATCTTCCAGTAAATCTTCACTAAAACCAAATCTTTGTTGAAGAAAATCATGACATAATTTCGTGTTAGAATCGATATCAAAACAAGTTTCATTAACATGCATAAAATCATTCGTATTTATAAAAATTGGCGGTTGTCTAGTTGATTTAGAATAACTACCACTTATTTTTTTTACCGATTAAAGCTTTTGCAATTCCACCAAAAAAAGTTTTTTTTTCTTTTTTTTTTCCTTTTCCACCGGAATCCATTTTTAATAAAATGATAAAATAAATTTATGAATAATGAAAATAATAATTCAAGTAGTAAACTAGTAACAAGTAACAAGAAACAATTAAATAATAAAAATTAATAAGATCAAATTAATAAGTTGGAATGAATGTATCGAACGTCTGTATAAAAACAGACGTAGAAGCCAAAGTTGATGAAATTTGAAGCTTGAATATGCTCCAAATATGCTCCACCAAATTTTGCTCCAAATAACTAATCAACTAATTAATATTTAATAATAACTAATAAGAATTTATTAATTAAGATAAGAGAGAGTAAATAATAAATATTAATAATTATTTTGATAGTAGTAGATAGATTTTAGAAATGAGAGAATTGAGAAATTTGAGAGAATTTGAATATATTGAGAGATTGAGAAAATTTGTAGGATTTATGAATTATAATTGGGGGGGGGAGTATTTATAGGTGATTTTTAGGAATTAAAAAAATTAATTTAATTAAAAAAATCCAATTGTTAGAGAGCAACGACTCTTTCAGTGGAAAATAAGAAAATTGAGTCAGTTGGGTTCCCCACTCCCAATTCCCAAACGGCTATTTCAATTTATTAAAAAAACAAAATTTAATTTTGGTAAATTTTGGACCAGTTACCGGATCAGAACCGGTAACATGGAACCGAGATTTATCGGCATTTTCTGTCGGTCCCTTCCCGGTACCCCTACACACCGGATTTACTGGTCTAGAACTAGAATCGGATCAAAATCGGCACAGAACCAGGACAGAATCGGACCGGAATCGGCACAGAACCAGAACAGAACCAGACCGGCACCGGTAGATCCCTATTTCGTTGCCACCCATAGGTTGGAGGAAACTATGAACCACATACTGCTAGCAACTCCCATAGCCATGAGGTTATGGAAGCACTTTGTTGTTTGTGCAGATTTTAGCTTAAATGGAAGGAATGTGAAAGGGGTTATCACCTTTTGATGGCATTTTACAGCAATAAAGAGGGGTAGATTAGTACTAAATGCAGTCCCAGCAGTTCTTGTCTGGGAACTCTGGAAGAGGAGAAACTCTATCAGACATGGTAAGGATGTAAGCTTTGAAGTTTTGGTCTATAAGAGTCTAAAAACCCTGTAGCAGCTGATCTCCACAGTTTTTCCTACTTAGAAAAACTTGCCTGGAAGATAGACTGACTGCCTGGATTTAATCCAAGACTTTAGACCTAAACAATCCTACAAGGTTGTTAGATAGGAGGGGCCAGGAGGTGGGTGGATAAAGTGTAATATAGATGGAGCATGTAGAGGAAATCCTAGACCTAGCACATACGAATTCTGCATTAGAAGTCAAAGTGGGGGCATTGTCTATACTGAAGGTTGCTACATTGGGGAATCTAATAGCTTAATTGCAGAAACTAATGCAATGTGGAATGTGTTAATTGTATCATATTTTTGTATTGTCATGTGCTTTCTTTTACTTTTTGTTATATCTAGTTTATTCTGTTTATAGGTTGTTGAGATAAGGGTTCCCAGGAAACAGCCTCTCTACTTCTATGAGATAGTGGTAAGGTCTGCGTACATTTTACCCTCCCCAGACCCCACTTATGGGATTTCACTGGGTATGTTATTGTTGTTGTTTGTAATGCAATGTGGAATGCTTTAAGCTATTATAAGGCACAGGGTTATCAAAAGGTGATTATGGAAACTGATTCATTCAGTTTGTATAAAATCACAAGAAAGGAATGGAAGGTGCCTTGGGAAATCATTAAATTGATTAAGGATGTTTGGAGATTAATGGAGATATTAACAGTCCAAATATAGCACATATACAGAGAAGCAAATCAGTTGGTAGATCTATTACAAACTTAGCATTCCAGACAAGTCAAAAGCAACATTACAATACTTTTCACGACCTACCAAGTATGGCTAGGAAGATACTTAATACAAATAAACATCAGATACCATCTATCAGGACATCAACAAGATGCAGCAGCAAAAACAACAGGGCATATGCTAGTTGCTAACAATTAAGGAATGTACAAGCAGGTATATTTACAGAACCAATGCACATAAGGATAAGCTTGTATGCTAGTCTAACTAGCCTAGTTAATACTGCCCTCAAAAAGATCATTTCCAACAAAAGGAAGAACAAGGAACCAAGTTGGATCATCTGCATGCTCGATCGGTCTATCTCAGTAGTCGCGTGAATAACTCCATTCCTCCTCTTAGCTTTGTAAATTAAAGGAAATCAGAAATAGAAGTTGAAGCGACAACATGAATTAGAAGGGTACGAGCTTATAGAGATGGGTCTGCAAATGGACCACTGATTCTTGTCTTCACAGTATCTGAAAAGCCCCAAAAATGTGCTTTGAAAAAGCCCATAATCATAATATTCATATATCTCAAAATTCGTATGTGATATCAAAAATTTGACTTCATATTCTTGATCAGAGGACAAAATTAAGTGGAAAATGAGTATAACCTAAATTTTAGAAGACCAGTAGCAAAAAATAATTTTAGCTCATTTTTCAAAAACAGTGGCTATTCGCGATGCACCAGGGGCATGAAGTAGTGTAAAAGTTTCCTTCGCGTTGGGTTCGCATCGCGGACAAAACAACGCGAACCTGTGCAATTTTTCCCCTATTTTCTATTCTGACCCAAGGGCATTGGGATCATAGTCCCATGTCACTTATGCATGAAAATACCTATACTTAGCCATTTTTCAAATATATATCACTGAAGACCCTCTCAAAACCCTCTCCAAGACTTAACCAAATATCTTATTCAAATTTCAAGGATTCCAAGCCTAACTTTGGATCTCAAGGATTCTCTTCAAGCACCAATTTCTCTTCAAGCTTATCTCAAGAAAACCCAACTTTAAGATATGTGGATTTCATCTATTGGGCCCTTTCATCCATGAAGCCCAATCTTTATTTTTATGAAAAATTGCATGATTTCAAGTTATATTACCTCTGTGTATCTCTTATTATGAATATTGAATAAAAGTTATGTTGGGGTTTTATCAAGTATTGTTGATTACCCATGAATATCTATTTTAAAATTATACTATGAGTTGATTTATATCTATTAAGATTATGCATGATTTGATCTATGAAAACTATGCACTATGATGAACTTTTGATATGGATTTCATGATATCCAAATTGGGGTTTTATTACAGTATTGGTGGGTTGATTTTGAATTAATTTTACTCCTCTTATTTACTATATTGATTTTGAATTGATTTTACTCCTCTTGTTTACTCTTGAATTGCATGATTTTGAACAGTGTCGACCAAGTGTTTGATAAGACTTGTGGGTTGATTTTGAATTGATTTTACTCCTCTAGTTTATTCTTGAATTGCATGATCTTGAACAAATATCAGTGTCGACCAAGTGTTTGATAAAATTAAATGACAAGAATTCTCAAGTAGTTTTTGATGATCTATTGCATGATTTTACTAGTCTTGGTTTTTGATGAATTATTGAGTTCTTATGCTAACATTTATGCTCTTATGAATTGTAAAGCCTTCTAAACGGGGTTAAGAACTATGTTATATGCCTTATCCTCTAGTACAAGGCCAATTTCTACGTGAAGGGGTTATAAACGATGTTATATGTCTCACCCTTATATATAAATTAATATTACTTACTATCTTATATCTACGTGAAGGGATTATGAACTATGTTGTATGCCTCATGCTCATGTACGATTTAATGCAACGCAATACCTTATACTCACATGAAGGGGTTATGAACTATGTGGTACACGTCACCTTCATGTCTGATTCAATATTTTGAATTATGTCATGCTTACATGTAGGGGTTATGACCTATTCTATTTCTCTACCTTCATGTCCTATCCATTGTCTCTTGCTTACATGTAGGGGTTATGACCTATGCTATTTCTCTACCCTCATGTAATATCCATTATCTCTTGCTTACATGTAGGGGTTTTGACCTATGTTATTTCGCTACCCTCATGTACTATCCATTATCTCTTGCTTACATGTAGGGGTTATGACCTATGATATTTCTCTACCCTCATGTACTACCCATTACCTACTAGAAGGGGTTATGACCTATGTTATATCTCTCACCCTCTAGTACAAGGTAGTTGGATGATCTATTCATGTTACTTTATGGTGTTAAATAAGATATGCAAGTATGATTATCCTTAAGCATGTTTCATCCTATGCACTGATTATACATGACATATTGAGCTTATGTTCATTCAATATTATTAACCATCTTGTTATTATGGTTTATGATTCTTATTGCATTGCATCCCACATATTTAGTACATTCAAACATACTAACGCATACTTTGTGCCTACATGATATAACCATGTACGGACTGGAGCTCAATTTGATCATCCTCCTCCTCCACGTGGCTAGTTTGGTTATTGTGAAAAAAAGCTAGTTGGTGAGTCCTCAATTCTGAGGGTGATATCTATTCTCATTCATGCTTTATAGAGACTTTCTCTTATGTTAAATACCTATTTAAATGAGGGTGAGCTCAGGAAATGTCTTGGCCCCTGCTCTATTCTATGTAGAGGTATCATTGGATATTATGTCATGACTTGTCTATGATTTTGGAGCTTGACTCTTCTTACGCTATTATTGTTATGAATGATTTCCCTAAGTCCCTTTTCATTTTTCATTTATTTGACTATTGTGTTTGTTTAATTTGCTTCCTCAACCAAGGAATATGTGTACTTGATAGGCTAAGAGTCTTATTTGGGTTGTCTTTGGGCTTCCCATTCACCGTGTCATGTCTAGGCCCTAGGCTTGGATCATGACAAACTTGGTATCAGAGCACTAGGCTATTAATGGTCCTCCGAATCCAACATACCATGTCGATTAGAGTCTTGTTCAAGGTTGTGAAGTGCACCATAACTATGAGTAAGAGGCTATGAGGAGTTTTAGGAAATATTTCACTTCTTCATGATATATGTCATGTGATAGAGTTAAGTCCTCTAGGGCTTATTCTTGATTCTTAACTATTACCTTTCAAAAGATGTCTCAAGCTGTTCAGGGTAGTGGACAAGATGATGACCTATCAAATACAGAGGCTAGCAATGCATTATGCCTACTGGCCAAAGCGGTGACCGTTCAACTCAACCAACGGGCGGGTGCCCCCGAGATTGTGAATGATAAGAGGGGGGAAGAGAAAGGCTAAGATAGCTCGAGTTGAGGGTGCTTCATTTTTGTCAAGACTATCGGTGCCTAGGTACAGAAAGGAAAGGGTCCATTTTGTCATTTGTTAAGGTTGTGGCAAGAAGCATCAAGGGGAGTGTTTAGTAGGCACTGAGAGTTGTTTCAAGTGTAGTAGTGTTGGGCATAAGATAAGAGGTTGTCCGGTAGCCTTAAAGGAAGAAAGAATAAGGGTTTAATGTGAAGGTGGCAATGGTGGGAGAACTAACCCCAAGTGTCAGAGATGTGCGAGGAACCATGGTAGTCCATGCTTGAGGAAAACCAATGCTTGTTATGATCATGGTGAAGAGGGTCACAAGCTAGTCGATTGTCCATATGCTCGAAAAAGGGGTAAAGGTGGTCATGTTGATCAAAGAGCTCAGGAAGGCTAACAAGGAGTGCCCTATGACATAATCGGTTATATGCTCTTCAAGGGAGGCAAAGGGTGGATGAGGTGCCCGATGTCGCCACCACTATGTTAAAGGTTTTTTGTTTTCAAGGCTTATGCTTTGATAAGTTCGGGTGCCACTATTTCTTTCATTATTCCTTTTATTGCTAATAAGCTCCATGTGTGTGTCCCAAATTGCTATGTGAGCTCTTTTGGTGTCTACCCCCCATTGATGAGTCTATTGTTGCTAGAAAAGTCTATAGGGGATTGTCCCATGTCATTATTGCATAAAGTGTTATTTTGTGGTTTTGTTGAGCTTGGTATGGTGGGTTTGGAGGTCTTGGAGTGATTTGGTTATATGTATGTCATGCTTCTATTGATTATAATTTTGTGATTTTGTTGGACTTGGCATGGTAGGTTTGAGTTTGTCCTTTAGATGGATTAGTTACATGCATATCAACTTCCATTGATTGTAGAACCCATAAGGTTAGATTCCAATTCCCTAATGAGTCCATACTTGAGTGGGAAAGTTGTAAAGTGGTAATTAAGGGGAGATTCATTCCTTGTCTTAGGGCCCAAATTGATCTTTAAGGGTTGCATTTACCATCTCATAAGGGTTAGGGATGTGGGAGATTCATTCCTTATCTTAAGGCCCAAATTGATCTCTAAGGGTTGCATTTACCATCTTATAAAGGTTAGGGATGTTAAGTCTAAGGTCATTCCTATTGAGTCGGTTCTGGTGGTCAATGAGTTCTTGGTGTCATTCCAGATATGTTGAATTTGTGGTAATGTCTTTTGCTTGACTGATGCCCTAGCTATGTTTATGGATCTTATGAATAAGGTCTTTGAACCCTACCTTGATATGTGTATGGTAGTTTGTGGATGGTATATTGACTTATTCCTGAATGAAGAAGAGCTTGTGAGTCATTTGAGGGTGATGTTGCAAATATTGAGGGATAAGAGGTCGTTTGTTAAATATGATAAGTGTGAATCTTGGGTAACAAAAAGGTGGTTAGCGAAGTACACCGGTTAGCTAGGTTGGAAATGAGGTTGGATGAAGTTGAGAATGGTAGTGTAGTGGCTTAGTGGTTCCAAATCAATTTGGTTGAAGAGGTCAAGATAGAGCAAGACCTTGACCCCACCTTACTAGAGTTGAATGCTTTGGTGGAATATGGTGAAATAGAGGTTTTCTCCCAAGGGGAAGATGGTGTCTTTAGGTACTAAGTAGGCTATTTGTGCTTGTGTTGATGGTTGGGTTCAGTTGAGAGTCCCACCCATGAAGGATGTGATCCAGTTTAGCAAGAAAAGGAATTGATCCTAAGGTTTATGGGTCCTTATCGGGTGTTGTAGAGAATTGATAGAGTTTCTTATGAATTGGAATTTTCACTGGATGAACCATATCATTCAATGGATCTCATGAATAGGGGAAATGGATATGGTTCATCCAGTCTTTCATGTATCTATGTTGAGAAGATGGGTTGGTGATCCAAGTGCTATAGAACTCTTTGAGGTTGTGGGTGTTGTGGAGGATGAATTGACCTATGAGGAGGTCACGGTGGAGATATTGGATGGATATATGCAAAGGTTGAGAAATAAAGATGTAACATCTGTCAAGGTCCTTTGGAGGAATCATCAAGCCGATATCGTCACTTGGGAAGCCAACGCAGACACGAAGTAGTGAAATCCATACCTCCTTCATTCTATTCAAGCTTTAGATAGCAAACTAAGTCTCTTCTATGATTTCAAGTCTTAAGTTTCAGCCCTTATGTCATTTTGCATGCATTCATGTTTATGTTGACAAGTTTATGGTGATTTTTGGCATTCATGTTGAAATTTTTGAAAATGATGTTTAAATGCATTTGTTGCATTCATGTCAGACTGAAATCTTCATGATTATTGTAAGTGTCTTTGACATTCGAGAATGAATGTTCCCAAGAGGAAAATATTGAAACGCCCCAAAAATATGCTTCGAAAATGTCCATAATCGTAATTTCCATATATCTCAAATTCTGTGTGTTGATACCAAAAATCCATATTCTTGATCAAGAGGCAAAATTGAGTGGAGAATGGGTATAACCCAAATTTTAGAAGACCCATAGCAAAAAATAATTTTTGCTAATTTTTCAGAAGTTATGGCGATCCAAGCCCTGGCCGCGATGCGCCAGGGGTGCAGAGTAGTGTAAAAGTTGCCTTCACGTCCTTGCGCTAGGGGCGCGGAGTAGTATAAAAGTTGCCTTCACATTTTGTCTATGTCGTAGACCAGACACGGACCTATGCAGGTTTTCCCCTATTTTTCTATTCCGGCCCAAGGGCATTGGGGTCATAGGCTCATACCCACTTATGCGTGAAAACACCTATACTTAGCCATTTTTCAACTCTATATCACTGAAGACCCTCTCAAAACCCTCTTCAGGACTTAACCAAATATCTCATTCAAATTTCAAGGATTTCAAGCCTAACTTTAGAACTCAAGGATTCTCTTCAAGCTTCAAGTTCTCTTTAAGCTCATCTCAAGAAAACCCAAGTTTAAGATATCTGGGTTTCATCCAATGGGTCCTTTTACTCATGGAGCCCAATCTTCCTTTTTATGAAAAATTACACCATTTCAAATTGTATTACCTATGGGTGTCTCTTATAATGAATATTGAATAAAAGTTATGTAGGGATTTTATTAAGTATTGTTGATTACTCATGAATATCTATTTTAAACTTATACTATGAGTTAATTAATGTCTATTGAAATTATGCATGACCTATCTATGAAAACTATGAACTATGATAAACTTTTGATATGGATTTCATGATGCCCATATTGGGGTTTTACTATAATATTGGTGAATTGAATTTGAATTGATTTTGCTCCTTTTGTTTACTCTTAAATTTGCATGATTTTGAACAAATATCATGTGCCCACCAAGTGTTTGATAAAATTACATGACAAGAATTCTCAAGTAGTTTTTGATGATCCATTGCATGATTTTACTAGTCTTGGTTGTTGATGAGTTATTGAGTTCTTCTGCTAATATTTATGCTCTTATGAATTGTAAAGTCTTCTAGACGAGGTTATGAACTATATTATATGCCTCACCCTCATATACGAATCAATACTACTTACTATCTTACATCTACATGAAGGGGTGATGAACTATGTTGTATGCCTCACCCTCATGTACGATTTAATGCTATGCAATATCTTATACTCACATGAAGGGGTTATGAAGTATGTGGTATGCCTCACCCCCATGTGCAATTCAATATTTTGTATTATCTCTTGCATACATGTAGGGATTATAAACTATGTTATTTCTCTACCCTCATGTACTATCCATTATCTCTTGCTTACATGTAGAGGTTATGACCTATGCTATTTCTCAACCCTTATGTACTACCTATTACCTACTAGAAGGGGTTGTGACCTATGTTATATCCCTCACCCTCTAGTATAAGGTAAATGGATGATCTATTCATGTTACTTTATGTTGTTAAACAAGATATGCAAGTACGATTATTCTTAAGCATATTTCATCCTACACATTGATTTTACATGGCATATTGAGCTTATGTTCATTCAATATGATTAAGTATCTTGTTATTATGGCTTATGATTCTTGTTCAACTGCATCCCACATACTTAGTATATTCAAACGTACTAACACATACTTTATGCCTACATGATATCACCATGTAGGGACCGAAGCTCCATTTGATCATCCTCCTCCTCCACGTGGCTAGTTTGATTATTGTGATAAAAGCTAGTTGGTGAGTCCTCAATTCCGAGGGTGATATCTATTCTCATTCATGCTTTATAGAGACTTGCTCTTATGTTAAATATCTACTTAAATGAGGGTAAGCCCGGAAAGTGTCTTGGCCCTCGCTCCATTCTATGTAGAGGTGTCGTTGGATATTATTTTATGGTTTGTATATGATTGTGGAGCTTGTTTCTTCTTACGCTATTATTATTATGAATGGTTTCCCTTAGTGCCTTTTCCTATTTCATTTATGTTAGAACCCGTATTTTGAGCATTGGAACAGTTACGACCATTTGGGACCAAAGTGGTATTATTGGAGAATTTGAAATCAAAGTGGCATTATTGGAAGTTTGGGGACCAAAGTGGAATTTTTAAAAGTTGGTTCTAGAAGATAAGGTGGGATCTACTTGATGGGTGTTGAATTTTGATTGGGCCAAGTGTGGTACACTTAGCAAGTTTTGTATGGAGGTGTATATCTATATATATGGGGGTGCATAAGATAATCTCTACAATTTTCTTAACTTTTCCAACACTTAGCCAAAAACACAA
>DF369144.1:0-11681 GCA_000787875.1 Solanum virginianum
TTTCTTAAAAAGTATTGTATAATTTCAAACTTATTCTTTTTAAATTTTGAGTGAATTTTCATTAATAATAGTGTATCTATTTGAGTTATTTCTTCCGCTATTGAGTACGATGTGATGATGAGGCCAAATGATTCGCTTGGAGACTAGAAATAGTCTTCAGGTGTCAGCTATGCCAATGGTACCCTCCCGGGATGTCATAAAAAATGCCACAATTATGCTCGTGGCAGCGCTAATTGTGGCATTTTTAGAAATTACCGCAATTTTTTTTATCGCAGTCAGAAACGTCACATATGGATTATCAACTTATTAGGTGACACCTGTTCATCAACACAAGTAGAGGAAGTTGATGGGACTGAAGATCACGACAAGATCATTTGACAGTCAACCTACTATATAGCATGTGTCCATCACTTAAGTTCATCCTACTGTAAAATGTGTCCAAAGTCTTTACTGACATTATTTGAAATAACATAAATAGAATCTAAATTAATAAATAATGACATGAAGTAATTAATTATTTTTTAATTAAGCGAAGAGGTTATGTATAAACAAAATATGCTTAACTACATACTAGCTCGAGCGTTTATGCTCATAAATTATTTAGCAGATAGAATTAGTTACGTTCATCATAAGATTGAGAGATATATATGTATAATCTTTGCATAACATGTGAAAATAACTTAAAATAATTAATTCAGATCAAACAACATCTTTTGCTCAAATTTAGATCAAGCAACACCCTTTTGCTCAAATTCAAGCTTTACAACCTCCAGATTTTCAAAATTCAGATCAAATAACATCCTTTTGCTCAAATTCACCAAACACCAATCAATCAAACACCAAAACTTCAATCTTGCATTGCTACCAGACAGAAAAAACACTTGAAACAATTAAAAAGAATAAAAGAAAAGAAACCAATTAATAAAAACTTAATATTTGATAAGATGAAAAAAAAGGAGCATGATTGAAATTGAACTGAATTGATAAAAGAGTAATCTTTTCTTCTGTATTTATATGGGAAAAAAATAATTCCACCGCTTTGGTTTTTTTAATTTTTTCTAGCTATCTATATAATCTTTATCTTTCTTTTCTTCTTTAAGTCCACCGCTTTGGTTTTCTTGGTTCTTCCTAGTTGTCTATATAGTCTTTATCTTTCTTTTGTTCTGTTTATACTAGTATTGATTCATAAGTCATTATTCTTTTTGAAGAAGTAAAAATAATATAGTAACGTATTTAATCAAATAGAATATTTTATGTAATAAATATTATTTCTGGTTGTACGTTAGATTAATATATAGTATCCGATAATTTATTAAGTTGCCTTTACAATTATTTGAGCAATATATAGTATCTCATATTTCATCGTTATCAAGAAGTAAAAATACATAGTCCTTTAAGGAAAAAGAGTTCCCTGATTGTTCAAGCTTTATACCACCAAAACATCCATCACGAAGTTAGAGGAGGTGTAAACGGAGAGTAAAAGTTCATAGCAAAATAGTAAGTACTTTTCATCATTAATCAGAAATCTTTCAATGTGACTAGTATAATATTAGTATCTTTGCTTCTACTTTTCATATTTCACATGTGTATTTTTAGTACTTCACAACATATTCTACAAAAATCTAAAACCAACCTAGTCCACCACAAAAATTTTGGATTACACATATTCATCATAAAGAAGTCTCAAGAAGGAAACATGTCTCCAATGAGTATTAAAAACTTAATTTTACATAGAATAGGAAAACCAACACATGTCTTTAGCATCCCATCACTGCGCAGTTATACACAAAACTACCTGATCGATTTCTGCCGAGCAAATTCCATCATGGAGGCCCTTCATTCGGTACCCAAGAATTCATCTCAATATACCCTTTGCCGCCCATGACCCTGGGCCCTCCAACTACAACCAAACTATCACCACATGCTTGAAAAGCCAAACCCCACCCATACTTGGACGCTGCTCGTTCAGGCAACCGTCCAATGGTAACCCATGCTTTGTGTTCCTTATCATACTTTCTGATCTCCATGGCATCATAATCGGCATCATACAATTGGTTATTTATAACTGTCACCAATGTAGGTGCTTGAAAAGTAGGAGGGATGTCATTCCTAGCGGCGTTAGGTCGCAGAGGGGACATGTTCAAGATTTCAGTCCACGTTCCTGTCGCCAGATCATACTCCTCCGCACTTGTCAACAACTGTGATTCAGGTCTTCCAATTCCTCCTATAGCATAAAACTTAGAATCCATGAAGACGTCAGAACACATCTTGTGTGGCTGATTCATGCTAGGCAAAGTCCTCCATGTGCCTTTCTCTGAATTGTAAATTTCAGCTGAGCTAAAGATTATACCTTGTGAATCACAACCGCCAGCCAGAATGGTAATCTCTCCACTGCTGACAGAAGCAAACAGAAATCTATGCTGATTCATCTGCATCCCAGATGACCATGTATTAGTCAATAAGCTATATCGGTAAATAATTTGCGCCGACATCTCCTTTTCGCAAACAAGAAGCTCCGTACCAACTGCTAAAGATTCCTTGTTGGAGAACACGAAGCATATATTTGGATTTATGGTTGGCAGTTCATCCAACGATGCCTAATAGGGTCAAACACTTCCCATTCAAGGTGTTGGCATGAAAAGTACACCCAATGCTCAATGACACCATTTTTTCGTCTCAACCTATAAAGTTCACCACTTCTAATTAATGAGTGAAATTCACTGTTCAAAAATGTTACGACGCCATAATCTGACCTAGAGCATAGAATGAGAGAGCTGATAGAGTTATCACGACCAATGCCGTGAATAAGCGAGCTCAAATCGAACTGATTGCCAGCTTGCTCATTAGCAGATGTTGAAGAATTACCGATGGATAAAACCACTCGGCTAGAACCATCGGACAACTTTTGTACCTTGTATGGCACATTTTCATCATTTTCCAATGACCTTTTGTCACTTTGGAATTTAATCCTATCAATCATTTTCCTCTTTCTCAAGATACTCATGTAATCCGCCAAAGTTAAAGAATCATCAAAATCCCCAGCATGACATTAATTGCCAGCTTGCTCATCAGTAAATGCTGATGAATTGCCAATGGATAAAACCACTCGACCAGAATCATCGGACTGCTTTTGCACCTTGCATGACACGTTTTCATCATTTTCCAATGGTCTTTTCCAACTCTAGATTTCAATCCTATCAATCATTTTCCTCTTTCTCAAGATACTCATACTCATGAAATTCGCCAAAGTTAAAGAATCCTCAAAATCCATATTGAATTCCAAGATAAACACCAACTCCGTAAACTTGCTTTTTATGGATCCTAAAAATTAGTAAGGAACAGAAAAATTAACTCCAACGCTTTTATTCTTTTTTTTTTTGTAAAAGAAATAAAGGAGAAAATTTGGGTGAAGAAAAAGAAGGCTATTGGGGAGGGGGGTTATGAAGAAGGGCCTTTGGATTCTCTTGGCCTGGAAAATCAAAGTAAGGTTAGAAACCTCCAAGTGATCAACTTAAATCCCCCATAAACCCAAGTATTAGAATCATCAAAATTCATAAATTCAAGTTAAATAAAGAACACACAGAAAAAGAAATTATCAATCACCAAACTACAGAAACAAAAATTTTCTCGAGATGTATCTCATTCAACAATAGTTTTGATCATTAATTAGAGCAAATTCCAGTAAGATCAAAATAATTTTGATAACACAAATGTAGGGATTTTTTTTTTTGCAATAAACCAAAAAAACTACAAACATCTATAATCGCTCATTGATTCAAGTTTTTGAAAAAGAAAAAACATTAGTCCAGATCAAGTGACTCCTTGCAAAAAGATTCAACATTCATTCCAACAGATCCTATAAAAGCAGTCAAATGACACCCCACCCCACCCCCTCCCAAAATAAATAAATAATAATAATCAAGAAATCAAAAGAAAAACACCCTAAAAATCAAAACTTTCAATCAAATAATCATGCAAGAATTGTTAAAAATTCAAACTTTATAACCCCAGATCTCTAAAATTCAGATCAAACAACACTCTTTTGCTCAAATTTACAAAACACCAATCAATCAAACACCAAAACTTCAGTCTCACATTGCTAACAAACAGGAAAAAGACTTCAAACAATAAAAAAAAAAAAGAAAAGGAACCAATAAATAAAAACTTACAGATTGGATAAGATGAAAAAGAGGAGCCTGGTTAAAATTGAACTGAACTGACAAAAAGAACAATCTTTTCTTCTGTATTTATAAGGAAAAAAATTCTTGATTTTTGCTATCCATCTGTATAATCTTTATCTTTCTTTCACAGCTTTGGTTTTCTTGGTTTTAACAATCTAGCTGTATAGGCTTTATCTTTCTTTCACCACTTTGATTTTCTTGGTTTTAACGATCTATCAGTGTAGTCTTTATCTTTCTTTCACTGCTTTGCTTTTCTTGGTTTTAATGATCTATCTGTTAGTCTTTATCTTTCTTTCACCGCTTAGGTTTTCTTGATTTTTGCTATGTAACTGTATAATCTTTATCTTTCTTTTATTCTTTCTGTTTTTTTGTCTGTACTAGCAATATAATTCTTTTATCTTTCAAAATTGTTCTTACAAAGTTGCCTATTTGTTCGCAGAGTATGCTTGTTCTTCGAAGGCGATAGAGAAGAGAGATGTTTATAGCATGGGCATTGTATTCATTGGAGTTTCGGAGAAGACATGGACATGGTGAGGTGGGTTGAGTCATGTATCGAAATGTCTGAAACTGTTCAAGAATAGCTCATTGAATTGAAACCATTGTTACCTAATGAAGAAAGTGCTCATTGGGGTGGCGTGGAGGGGGTACGTAGGGGAGTGGGGTGGAGTAGGTGATAAAAATATTTTAAATTTTATTTTTCAAAAAATAATTTTAGTTTTAAAAAAATAATATTTTTGGAGAGCATTAATACTTTAATCTTTAACTTTTAACTAATATTAATAGTTTATTTAATTTTTGTCAAGCTGAAATATTTTATCCATATGACAAGTTTTTTACTAATAAAATAGTGTGTATTACACACACCACTTGTCACGCACCAAGAGGGTACCTTGATGTGGCCCGCATTTGAAGAACCATTGTTGATTCCCTAAAAGAACCACTTGGCCTCATCATCACATCACATTCAACAGCAGAAGTAAATACTCAAATAACGACTATGATTTAACCAACTAACCGAATCTCCATTTCAATTATAGCTTTCAATAAATATTTGAAAGTAAACATCAATCAACTATCATCGATCAACATCTATGAAGCATCCAAACTCATGTTTAGAAGGTATCAAGACAAGTCTCGAACTACCTTGAAAGAAATACTTCTAATCAAGATAAAAGAAAGAAAGCTCCTCCAAATAATAAGCAGGGCTCACCAAGTCTGAAATTAGGAGTAGGTCTTCAAAGGTGCATTTGTTGAAGGCCGTTATCACTTGTTTCTTCTTTATGAAATGATATAAGCCCAAATAAACGTTAGTACATAGAATACACTTGTACCTAAGATGTCTATAGAAACAAGTACAGTTCAATACAATCAACCTCAATAAGCTCGAACAATCAACAATTCAACTCAATAATCTATCCAATCAACTCAATCAAGGATGCAAGATTCTTATAATAAAATAATGCTCCTAAAGGAAACTTTAGATTGCAATGCAGTCAAATTACATATGCACAATCAGGGAATTTCTCTGACCGATAACCATCACATATGAGTAAGTGATGATACAACATTAACTGCTTGTATTCTATCTTATATCTGTTTTATTCTACTATTTTACATGCTTTTTTATGATGCAAAGACAAATATTAGAGATCATCAACATGCACATCGTTGAGGATCTATTTGCATATAGCGATTAAAATTTTTCTCGTGAAATTATACTAATTATATTATCTGTTATTATTTGTTATACTATTGACTAGAGGTGACATAATATAATTTAAGTATTAGTGAGTTATTAAGAGATCAATTTGTACACGATAACTAAGGAAATAGACGGTGACACGAGATTATTTAGCTAATTAAATCCTTGAGAGACATTAATTGTCCCTTTCTCAACCTCCATCTTTCCAACTCCTTTAAATTGTCTTTACATTTTATCGGTCTGTTTTTATTAGCTCTAAGTAAATTAAAGAACAATTTTACATCATATATACAACTAGTTTATCTTACGTTACATAAAAAGAGAAAATCACTGCTTTGTTGGGAACCTAAATTTGAGTTTTGGAATTATCTGATTATTTTTAGAGAAATTTTTGTTCTCGTATAGTTGTTGAGAAGGTGATTATCATTTTGAGTGAATTGGATTTTTTTTGGCTGAGGGTTGAACATAAGTTGGCATTTGATTTGAGTAAACCGACTTTTTTTTTTATGAGGATCAAATGTGAGTTGGTATTTATTTTGAGTGAACTGGCTTTTTTATGAGGACCAAACATGAGTTGACATCTGTATCTGTTCACACTTTATGATAGAATAAGATTGTTTAGAGTAAAATTGACTTTTGTTTATGAGGATCAAATGTGAGTTGACATCTATTTACACTTTACTATAGAATGGGATTATCTTGAGTAAATTGACCTTTTTTATAAGGATCAAACGTGAGTTGTCATTCATTCACATTTTACTATAGAATGAGCTTATCTTGAGTAAAGTGACTTTTTTTTACGAGGATCAATCGTGAGTTGTCATCTATTCATACTTTACTGCAGAATGAGATTATCTTGAGTAAATTAGTTTTTTTGATGAGGATCAAAGGTGATTTGTCATCCATTCACACTTTAATGTAGAATGATATTATCCTGAGTGAATTGACTTTTTTTTGATAAGGATTAAACGGGAATTGTCATCTATTCGAACTTTAGTGTAGAATGAATTTATTTTTAGTAAATTGACCTTTTTTCATGAGAATCAAATGTGAGCTGTCATCTAATCAAAAAAGGACATAAGGATTCGAAATTGCAACAACCAACCACAATCATTTCGTTTTACTATTTGGATCCAAAAAAATTATTATTATTATTATTATTATTATTATTATTTTTTTTTTGCTTTTTCTTCCATATTCAATAAATGGTTTGATATTCTAAATTTGATTTTAGCGTATACATGTATTTGTGCATATGTCATTTTGCTAATTTTAATACCTCATCCATTCCATGTTACTGAAAATTTAAAGCATGTGAAATTATTTTAATTAATTCTTATTAGGATTTATTTTTCTAGTTTGATTTATTTCTTTGCATTTTACAAGTGGTCAATAAAATACGTTTGAATTACAATAGGTCTACATAATATATTACTAGCTTTTGAAACATTATAATATGAAACTAATGGTGACTATTTTAAGCATTAATCTTAAAAATATTAAATTGTGGACTTGATTTGCTAAAATGAACTCCAATTTGAAAATCTAAATATAAATTGTACAAGTAAATTATGAGTAATTCATAATTAATTTTCCTTTTTAATTGAGATTTGACCATATTAACTCAAGATTAATGTAATATTCTTAATAAATGACATACTAATGACAACGGATCAAAAAGGAATGACTGATTTATATATTTTTATGTAAAATATTTTATTTATATATAGTATAGCGTGTACAAGCAAATCAAGTATATTTACTTGGTACGAAATTTGGTGGCTTGTTTACGAGGAAAAAAATGTCATGCTATACTTAAAAGTTTTATTGATGTAGATGAGAAAATTTGATGCTATTCGTTGAAAATGAGAAAACAAATTACTATTTGCTAACTTTGCCATGAAAGTTGAAAATAATTTTTTTTTCAATCTTTAACTAATAAAAAAGTGAATTGATTTTATTACATCAAACACTTTATTTTGAAAAATTACTTTTTTTTTTTCATTTTGATTAACTATGACAACATTAATATTATTGGTAGAGTATGAAATATTGTTATAAAGGTAAATTTAGACCATGAGGAGAAAAAAATAAAATTTTCAGGTCATATTATTCAGTTTTATATCATTTATTGATTGTGTTAAATTTTTCAGATTTGTAGATTAAGATCTTAGCACGAAAAAAGGTCTAAAGTACATCGGGAGGGATGAGACTGAAACTCATACAACAAAATAAATGAGAATGAAACTCATAAATTCTGAGTCATATATGAGGATACTTAACCGCGAAACTAGAGATCGTAAAATCAAGTTCAATGAAAAAAATGAATCATATGATGACTTCTTATGAAATGCATTAATATTAATTTTATTCAATCTCTATGATGTGAGTGCATTTATCCTATAATTATTTGTGAAGATTGAGTCTATAAAATCTTATGAAAGTTTGCATCTTGTATGAGTGGGGTGTAAAATTATAAGAGCATCCTTGACAGATTTTACCTATATGAGGATAGACTTGTTTTAAAAAAATGCTCATGCAAATTGAGATTTCACAAGGTAGTCATGAACTGACTGTAAAAGCTTATGTCAGTACCTCGATTATTGTCTGTAAACAATGGTACTTTATTTTCCTTAAAATAGTCTGTAAAACAATGATACTTCATTTTCCTTAAATAGTTTGTAATACCTTAGAATTTTATAACTAATATTCGAACATTCATCTCATGTGTATGAGATCATACCGAGTGATTCTAACCTTGAATATCAGTATTAAAGTCTATTCTATAGTGGGATAATAAATTTGAGAAGAATAAAGGTCACAAAAATCCTTTAACAAAAAGTTGATTTAATATCTCCCTTACCGATTGAGTTTCGATATGAAATTCTATGAAATTTGGTGATCCAATAACTTCAAGATTTCAAATGTATGGTAAGGTCCTTTCCTAAGTATTTGAAGTGTGTCAGATGTGGTTTGAGTTCATAAGGGACACCCAAAGTCAAGCCAAGTTCAAAACACTTCCATCGGTTAAGTTTGAGTACGCGTTCGTAGAAAGGTCAACTTCAAATAGTCATATCACTCATCACAAAATAATTTATGTGACCCATAATATATCAAATTAAATATCTCTGGATTAGCTTTCCAACACATCCAATTTCACCTTAATCAGAGTCCAGAGTAAAAAGTTATGATTGTCTTACTAAGATGTATTCGGACTATCAAATTTGGCGATCCACCGAAATGTTCCACCGTTTTGACCAACGAAACTCATCAAAAGGTCATTTTAAAATTATGATGATTATTTGACTTTATTTAAAAGGATATTTTTGATCTTTTAACCTTAATTAACTTTCGTAAGCCTATTATATAGCCCGAGAACCTCCCATTAACGCATAAATCCCTGAAAATATTAGATTTTTACATTCAAAGTGAACCCAAAGAAGAAGCTACGGTTCTTCATACTCAAGCGCAAACCAAAAGTTTCTTTAAGACATTATTCTCTTCCAGGCGTGTAAGACTATCATAGCATTGGATTGAGTTTGTCCATGTGCCCCATGTCCAAGTTTCTATTTCAATAGTTTGAGTAAAAAAAAAAATCTAGTTTTCAAACTTCAATTGAGCCAATTCTTCTTCTATTGAGTTCTATATAATTATGTATTGAAGTTATTATTATTTTTTTTTATTTTTGAAATTATTGTTCGTGGTTACTTCTTTATGAATCCTAGTCGAGTTAATGATCATGGCATTCTCATGCATTAGTTGATATTGACATTCATGATTTTTATACATTAAATAAAGTATTTTTCTAAATCAAGGTTACGTATGTGTTTGAATAACGATGATGATGTCATGCCCTAAGCCTACACCATGGACGTAGCCGATACTCGAAAACCATTTCTGGTCCCCAAGCAAACCACTTGGCCTGGCTTCTTACTCAGCAGAAGACTCATAATAGTGGAAAAAGCCATAAAAGCAATAAAATGATCTAAAATTGTCTGCATAAGCTAAATACGAAAACTTTTATACAATATCTGAATGAACTAGAAACTGAAATACTAATACGTGATCTATGGAACCTCTACTAAGCTATCTGAAAGGGTTACTGAGACAGGCCCCCAAGTAGCCAGAACTAAAAGCAAATACTGAAATGAAATGACATGAACATAGGAGCCTCAGAATGAGAAAAGGCCTCACCAATAGCTGATACCTGTCAGGTTCTCAACGAAGTGGCTGCTGAGGAACTCTGTTACCTGCGTCTGCATCATAAAATGATGTAGGCCCTAAGAACGTCAGTACGTGGAATGTACGGTATGTAAAATGGCCAAAACATTTAATAGGGATATCATAATGCATCTCAAAAGACATAATCATAATATATAAGGAAGTAACAATAATCATAAGACTTGTATGCTGAAAATAACATGCTGAAAACTGATAAATAAAACTTAGTTTCTTAGCTTGGGAAGTTTCTCTAACCGACAACCACCACTATAAGCTTCGTGGTGATAAAGCGTCTTGCCCACGCTGTTAGAGCCGTCCCGTACTTTGTCAGGGTAGGGGATGAATAACTAGGGGAGTGGATCCATCCCAAAACTGGACTATCTCAGTGGCTAATGAGGAAAGTACTGTAGTATAATCCTACCCTATGCTGGCTACATAGTTTATGAGTTTGAGTAATTTATTCTACTCTCACCCATATCATTGTTCAATACTACTCCCAAAATACTTTATGTAGCTCATACTTAAATGACCACAAATTCTTGAAATCTGACTTTCTTGGGGACTTAGCCCAACTTACTACATTGCTTTCTCATATGACTTCTTTAACTTAACTAAAAACTAGAATCACCTCAGTGACTCAAAACATGCTAAATTCTTGGCTAATATGTAATAATAAATCTCTAAAATGCACTTCTTGAACTTAGCTTTAAAGGTACTCAACTAATCTTTTCTTTTCTTGAAGTATTATCAAGATTTTCAAGAAATTCAACAATCCTATATTTTTATTCATAAATGAATATAACTTGATAACAATGCCTTAATTACATAACATAGAAATCAAGAATTTTAGTGTTCATCAAGACACTATGTATACCATGGAAATTAACATGCTTTTACAAAAATTCCGGGAACTTAATCTCACTAGTCCCTGAAAGTTCATGATTGAACTAACTTATATTTCTGAAAATATACTCAAAATCATAGGTTTAAGGTAGCCTTACATACCTTGGAAGGAATTTCTTCGAGAGTTGGAGAAATCTCTAAGTCCTACTATCGTTTCTTGAATTCTTGAGCATAAGTTCTTGAAAGGGTTTGCTTGTTTTTAGAGAATGAGTGAAGAAAATCACATTTTAGGGACTAAATACGACTTAAAATGGACTAGTTTAGGATATGGGGTGTGGAAAAGGTTAAAATTGCCCCTCCCCATTAAAAGAACAAAACTGCTCTGAAAAGACTTAAAATGGACTAGTTTAGGATATGGGATATAGGAAAGGTCAAAATTGCCCCTCCCCATTGAAAGAGCAAAACTGCTCTGGAAATACACTAATGCGTGACGCGCACTAGTGTTATTTCTCACTTTTTCGTAAATTCTCACTTTTTATCAAAATTCAGAAAAGCAATAGTGTGTGATTCCTCGTCCACTCTACGTCACGGAAGGGGCGCGAAAATCTCACTGTTTTGAGCTTTCTTGAAGAAAAATAATTCACATTTTTTGACTTTTTGTTGAGTCGAGACCATTTTTCAACTCAATTTTTTGCACTGATCACAAATCCGATCTCGATTCAAAGTGAACCCAA
>DF369141.1:0-14005 GCA_000787875.1 Solanum virginianum
AACAATCACTTATAAGCCAATAATTGTACAATAATCTCGCTGATGTTGCCATAACCATTCTGTACTTGCCAAGTAGGGAATGAATCAAATTCATTAAGGACCACTAACCAATCAAACAAGTCCTCTATTTTTTCAGAGACTCTATCAAAAGGGGATCACAATGTAATGTGATGGTTCAAATCCTCACCTACGCTTGGCTACGTAGTTTATTAAGTGCGAGTTGGATTAACTCTTACTCTTTAGGTGCTCGATACTCCTTCCATGATGCAATGCTCATAAAACTATCCATCCAATCAAACCATCTCAATCAACTCATCCCAAATAAACCTCATAAAGGCTCGCATCATTCAGTCGGTCTCATGGAGACTCCAATCATACTATCAACTCAACTCTCAATTATTAGCTCAAAGCTTAGAACAATCATTAGAAAATATTAGAATGGACAAATCATTATAGTTCATTTATGAAGACTCGTAGGACTATCAAGTTCTATCAACCTATCATCATTCTCACATTCATAATCACAATCTCAATCAAGGCTCTAGACTCAATCCCTATATTCTTTCATGCATGCTTTTAATAATTAACATTTAGGGTTATACAATATCTCATGAAAAATATTCAATTCAAGAAAATAAGTTCATGATGATCATCAACATATGAAAATATATGTAATTAATATAATTTTCAAAAAAATAATCAAGAATTTTGCATGTAAACTTATGAACTTTCAACTCTCTTCTAAGACCATCTTGGGGGCACATGAGAGAACAATTTCATGCTTTTAGTTTAGCCTTACATACTTGGGATGAAGCTATCAACAATCGAGCTCTCAAGAATCCTCTTGAATTCTTCAATCTTACATTCTTCTTTCTTCTCTCTCAAGCCCTAACTTTCAATGACTTAGAAAGGACTTAGAATAGGGTTTTAGACCCTATTTACGTATCAAAATGACCTAATTTAATCGTGTTTTGAGTTTATGAGGAGTTTAAAATTGACTGGAATGCCCCTCAAATTAAAAAATAATTTCTTCCCGAATTGCCCAGTTCATGATGCGGATTGGGTGCGAACATATATAATTTTTTCGTGAAAAATTTTCAAACGAGTTTTTAATTCCCGTCAATTTTTTTTAAAAATAAGTATAGGTCCGCGTCTCCGGGCGCGTCGCGCCTTGGGCATGCATGGACACTAGAAATTATTTTAATGTTTTGATCTGGTTGCTATAAAATCTAAACGAGATCATTTTTCCACTTAATTATCCATGCTGATTGCATATCTGGTCTCAATTCGCAAATGGAGTATGGAAAGACGCGTTACACGCTCATCTCTATTCTAGAGGTATTTTGATAATTTTATCGGGTGTTACATTGATGTACATGGTATAGCCGTATAATGTTGTACTCCATTGCTACATTTGTATGCACATATCTTATGTGACTGGTGACATTGTTATGTACATATCTTATACTGGACTAGATGCATTGGTATGTACGAATCTTATTTCTAATTGGGTTGCATTGATATGCACACATGTTATATATGACGGATTGCATTGGTATGCACATATTTGATACACGATTGAATGTATTGCTATGCACATTTCTCATTACATTTGCATCATTTGGGATATTATGATCAATGTTGAGATAGCTAAGGGTTATTGATACACTACATATTGTATATCTTGAGAGGAAAAGGGCTCTTGAGCTTAATGGATTATATCATGTTTTAGCATATAAAATTATGATTTGGGCTAATGATCTTGTAGCCACTGATCAAGTGAAATTGTATGTTGTGTATAGTCTAATGGATAGAGACAAGATATTATTCTTTCTTTAATAATTTAGTCATCATTTTCTCATATGTGCATCCATATAATTTATTTTCTTTAGTTTGTTGGAATAATGTGTATCCATTAATTTATCTGATGTATAACTATTTATTAATATTTAAATAAATGAGAGTAAATTAATTTTATTTTTATTTTTATTTTGATTGAAACTTAAACCTTGACCTTTATAATCAATTCTAATTTAACTATATGCTAGATTAATTGGGTAAGTTCTAATCAATGTAGTACCAAGAAAAATTTAAACTTCCTCTCTAAAGGGAAGGCCAAGAAATGGAAATAGATTGCTTTGCGTATTAAAAACATCTTTTCATCCATTTGTATTTATCAAGTTGTGATTTTGCATATTCTTTAAATATGCAAAATATTTTGTGTGTGTGTATGAGTGTGTGTGTGTGTCTATATATATATATATATATATATATATATATATATATATATATATATATATATATATATATATATATATATATATATATATATATATGCCAGGAATGCATGGTTATAGTATGGGCTCACATCACTGGGATAAATAACTACTTCGAATGATATTATAATTTCTGTAACTTATGCAACAAAAACATTGAACCTGCAAATAGTGTCTACACATGCCCTAAGTGCAAAAAACAATGCGAGTTCCCATTGGTTAGGTAACAAAACAAATAACAATGTACCACCTATGGTTTTCTTATTAACGAATGCTAACATTTTTAGAAAACACAGGTACAAATTGGATATTAATGTCGAAGACATGGTGGAAAGACTACTTTCATCCTCTTTAATGGGATGTCGAAAAGCTACTTGACATTTCTGCTCATAAATTGGTTAATAGAATCCCCAAAAATCAAAAAAATATACCATCTGAAATTTGACAGCTTTGTGGGAAGGACTATATTTTCAATCTTAAGTTGACCACATTCAACTTGAAAAAGAGACTGAAAAATTATACAGTGACAAAAGTTTATGTCCTTGATGAAGAACTGGAATTGTAGCACCATAAAAACAAAGACCAAAAGGTGAAGTGCTATATCGTTATTCAAATTCTAACACATATTTCCTTGACGGATGTATTATTGATCTTTCAAAATAATACATAAAATATGCACTAACATTGATATTTTGACGATATTTTATTCTACAGAAAAAAGAGAAAGTGGATGATTTTCTGGAACCAAAAGTCCAGAATGCAGTTGGGTCAAACACAGACAGCTCAAAAGATCAAGGTGACGATAGCGGAGTGGTTTCCTCTTTCGTGGGAAGAGTTTCTGCAAGAAAACTGAAGAAGAGAAGGAAATTTTTCATAGACGATGACTAAGATGGTAATAGAGAAACGACTAAAAAGCTAGAGTAGAGGCTCTTCTTCAGGATATGAATTGTATTAGTTTAATTAAGTAATGTATATTTTTATGTGTTTGAGAACTTCACATTACACTGTCCCATAATGGCTGATTATGTAGCAAATGTTGTAGATGTGTGCACTCAAATAATGTTTTACTGTAATAAAAATGTTGTATGTATGTTAGCGACACAAATAATGTATTACTCTTGAGCTATTTATTTCCTTAATACTAAATGTCCAGGAAATATTAAGTTGTGACTACTCTCACTTCCTAGGGTTTAATGTATGCCACATATGCTACCTTCAACAATTGAAAGGGAAAGAGGTTGCGATTAACTATTAATACCAAACTTTAACTATTAATTTCTCCTTCAATTTAAGCTTGATTTAATGGGATTTTCACCATAAACTCTAATTTTTTGGTATAACTTAATTTTGCAATTAATTTCTAGATTTGAGACCTTTGAATTTAGCCCTAATTTTGCCCATTTTACTCCTAAGCATAAATTATGCTAATATGGGTATAAAAATGCATCTCTTGATACTTAGTATCTATTTTTGATAATGGTTGATCGATCAATGGATCGTTTGAAGGCTTGAGTCGATTGAAAGCTTGTCCGGGTGTTGTTTCAACATTAAGGTAGGTTCAGCTAGCCTTTTTGAGGAATGAATTTGAATTATTGAGCATGTTTATGTGATAATTATGAAATGTAGATTGATTATGAGCCAATAGAATGATATGTTTGAATTTGATGGGGATACGAAGTTGGTTAGGTCAAATATTGAGTAAATGTCGATCCTATTGATTAATTGAAATGAAATAATGTGATTTGAGATAATCAGGATATCACTATGATAACATAAGACATGAGATAACTTCTGGATGTTACTAGTTGATGATGATTGCAGTGAACCTAAGAGTCATGAGCCTAATCGGAGGTTCTTGTGGAGTTTGATTCATAAATAGCTTGATCATTGATGAGATAGTAATGCTATGAGATATTGATGACCTAATGGTAATAATTGATGTACATGGTATATCCATATAATGTTATACTTCAATGTTGCATTGTTGTGCATATATCTTATGTAACTGGTGGCATTGTTATGCACACATCTTATACTGGACTAGACGCATTGGTATGCACGAATCTTATTTCTGATTAAGTTACTTTGATATGCACACATGTTATATATGACTGATTGCATTGGTATGCACACATTTGATACACGATTGGATGCATTGTTATGCACATTTCTCATTACATTTGTATCATTTGGGACATTATGATCTATGCTGAGACAGCTAAGGATTATTGATATGCTACATATTGTATATCTCGAGAGGAAAAGGGCTCTTGAGCTTAATGGATTATATCATGCTTTAACATATAAAATTGTGATTTGGGCTAATGATCTTGTAGCTACTGATAAAGTTAAATTGTATGTTGTGTATAGTCTAATGGATAGAGCCAAGATATTATTCTTTCTTTAATAATTTAGTTGTCGTTTTCTTATATGCGCATCCATATAAATTATTTCTTTTAGTTTGTTGGAATAATGTGTATCCATTAATTTGTCTAGTATACAAGTATTTATTAATATTTAAATAAATAAGAGTAAATTAATTTTATTTTTATTTTGATTGAAACTTAAACCTTGACCTTTATAATCAATTCTAATTTAACTATATGCTAGATTAATTATTGTGATTTGGGCTAATGATCTTGTAGCCACTGATAAAGTTAAATTGTATGTTGTGTATAGTCTAATGGATAGAGCCAAGATATTATTCTTTCTTTAATAATTTAGTCGTCGTTTTCTTATATGTGCATCCATATAAATTATTTCTTTTAGTTTGTTGGAATAATGTGTATCCATTAATTTGTCTAATATACAAGTATTTATTAATATTTAAATAAATAAGAGTAAATTAATTTTATTTTTATTTTGATTGAAACTTAAACCTTGTCCTTTATAATCAATTCTAATTTAACTATATGCTAGATTAATTGGGTAAGTTCTAATCAATGTGTACCAAGAAAAATTTAAGCTTCCTCTCTAAAGGGAAGACCAAGAAATAGAAATAGATTGCTTTGCTTATTGAAAACATCTTTTCATCCATTTTTATCTATCAAGTTGTGATTTTGCATATTCTTTAAAAATAATGTTTGGCATAAACGTTTTACAGCAATACTCATATTAATAGATTCTTGGTCTTTAGATCATTAAAAAAAAATATGGTAAATAAGTAAATAAAAGTGGAAACTCCAATGCCAAATGATATACACCCATCTTATGGACATATCTCAAGAACCACGTGTAATGCACGTGTCAAGAAAGTAGTTAGTTTAAATATGAAGTTAACTTAATCCTAATAATTTTAAAGTCTATTTGATGTCTTTTCACTTTATAGTAGGGTGAGCAAAAATCAAACCAACTGATAAATTGAACACAAAAGAATGTTATTGAGTTATTGTAATTGGATTAACAAATTTTTAATGGTTTTACAAAAAAAGTTATCGAATTATCAATTTGATTTTGATTCTTTGTATTGGGTTATTGAATAAATCGATAACTCATTAAGACTATAGTAATTTGCTATTTTATCACTTCATAAATATTAAATATCAATAATTCAACATCATTTGACACTATATCGATACCCGTAACTTGTATTTGCTTGATTTTCATATTATAAGCCTTCAGTCAAGAAAGTAAATTCGAATATGAGGTCAAATATTGCATATTGTTAAACTTAGATGCTCAAAAAAAATTCACTTTTTGTTAATTTAGTTGTTATTACGTTGTTCATTTGGAGGTGAGTGTTATTCTATTCATAAAGCCTATTTTATTAAATTAGGTGAGTGTTATAAAACTAGACAAATAAATTTGTTCATCATTTTTACAATTCCTTATCTGTCTCATTCTAATTTTTAAAAGAATTCTGTCATTTATAATTGATTTGCTTGTTTCGCTATATTGCATTGTTTCGTTGTATCATGCCAAATTATTAGAAAACCTATATATTTATTTTTTAATTAAATAAATTAAAATTAAATCGTTAAAAATAAAATATTTATATTAAAATATTTTATTAGTTTGTTATTTTGAATTTTCTTCTGTGTGTATTTTGAGTGACAGGCTGACAGCACTCGTCCTTTTTTACAACAACATACCCAGTAAAATTCTACAAGTGGGATCTGGAGAGGGTGGATGTACTCGTCCTTTTTTATGCTTCGAATATCATAATCATCCCTTATCTGTCAGTAAGATATCTTGGATATCATAACGAATTAAATGATGCAAGAGAAAATGACACAAGTTTTTTTTTAACTTAAGTGGAGCTTTTCTGTGTTGTCATTTTACCGAGTATTTTATTTAGAATTAATTTTATACGCTATTTATAGTATTGTTAACAGTTTTATATCTAATTTACAAGATATATTCATTTTTATGCGTAATAATTTTTCCAAGAAATAGATCAAAAAAGAATATTTTATTTATTTATCTTATAAATGGCTCAAAAATCTTAATTAATGCGTTATTTTCATCTTCCCTACCATATTATTAATTCACCCTGAAGCAGTAACCAAAAAAAAATCAAAGAATTGCACATTCTCAAGACTTACGATTTCAACTGCTCTATGTAATTCCAACATTCTTTTTTATAGAAAACAAAAATAAAAACAAAATCTTGTTTATTTTCTATGGTCTAACTCTAAGATTGTATTTTAGGCCCATTTAGCCAAAAGTGACATACAGGCAGCCCCAAGAAGAAGAAATAGATTAGCTCCAATCAAAAGTTTAGGACTATCTTGCATTCTGGTGCTCATAAAATCAGCTGCAAGGAGATCCACTAAGGCCATGTAAATCAAAATTCCAGCAGCAGCAGAATTGAAAATGCCCTCCACTATGAGTGCAGTTGGACTGGTCTCACTATACACAGTTGATATTCCAAACCCAATTGCAATTCCAATAGGTGTTGTCAAAGAAAAGAAAATTGCCATTAATGCAGCTTTTATAACCTTGAATTTTGCCTCAGAGATACATCCACCTAAACCCATGCCTTCAAACAGCTGATGGAAAGTTAATGCAGCAACAAGGGGCTTAATTGTCTTGGGAGATTCTGAGGCACCCAAAGATACACCAATTATTACTGAATGCACCAAAATTCCCAATTCCAATACCTGTTCAATATCACTAAACAGTCAGCAAATTTCACTTTCAAAACCAAAAATTAAGTAAAATATCTTTCTCTTTTCCATTTCTTTTTCCTTAAAAATTAATTGATGATGAGAATCCAGCTTTCGCCACTTGCTTCCGATACTTTCAATTTGTCTCATGATTTGCATTTAGTCCCTCAAATTTATGACTAAACATATTTAGTTTTCAATTAATTTAAATGTGCATGAATATCAAAAAACATCTTTCATAAATATATCAAGCAAAGCCCAAAACTAGATTCACTTATCCTACACACATTGTTTTATATCTCAAAATTAAAGAAAAAGGGAAAATATGTGACCTAGTGATGAGTTCTTAAATCACAATGTGACAAGACTTTTCCCATTTGTCCTGATCTTGAATGTTGGCGGGACAAAAATATTCTTTTTTATTTGTCCTACTTTGATGGACAAAATTAGTCTTGACGATAGATATTCCAATAAAATTAACGAAAAAATTGAAAAGAAGGCCATACCCATAAAGGAACTAATTAGAGGTTTTGATGAATGTACAAACCTGTGAGATAACTCTCCGACGAGATAAATCCTCTGACGACAGCATAACAGAGCCATGAGCATGTCCATGAGTTGAATGTGTATGCACATGTACATGTACATGACCGCCCTCTTTTTCTTCGTCACTATTAACTGGCTTTTGCTTCGTAACATTCACTTTCCTATAATAGCTCGTAGCCAATAAATCCACCATCATCGTCCCGATGGCAGAAATCATAGCTATAACTCCAGCAAACGGGAAATCTCCCCATGGATTTTCACCAAGACAAGGGCTAGACAAGCTCTCAAATGCATCGGGCAGTATATGAACAAATCCCGTGGCCAAAATCACCCCAGCAGCAAAAGCCTTAATTAAGAAAAATACATTGTTTTCAGGATTAAAAGCTGGAATTATCTTACCCAGAATTGGAATCGACACCCCTATGCCTCCCGCTATTAAAATCGAAGCAACAGCTACCAATTTGTACTTCAATGCTTCAGTTTTATTTCGATCTTGGGAATCTTCATCACACGTACATTCCGAAGACACTAAAACGGGAAGGAGGAACAAAAAGAGAAGCGAAAAAGCAAAAAGTTTATTCATTGTTGTGAGATTGAGACTTTGGCGGCTTTTGTAAGGTTTGTGTGTGTGTATATATGGAGAGGAAGAACGAATAAAAAGTGGCTCTGATGAAACTATGGCGACATCCAAAAGGCATGCAGAAGAGAGAGTGTCCGGTAGAGAAGGAGAATAGTGTGACAAGTGTAATTTAATAAGACAAAATGACGACACAATGAGTTGAAAATATGAGTGGGGTCACAAAACTTTGTCATTATATGTTTAGGGGGACTAATTAATTTGTATTATTTGCTATTAAATTTTTTCTATATTTGTTCGTATAATAAAATTTTGCATTATGTTTAAGAAAAAATTCATTAAAAGTATCATTTGATTAATATTTTAATTTTTATTTGTACCTCTTAATTCTAAAATAATTAACAAAGCTGAAAAATAGTTATTTCTCTCTTGATTCTTTAAATTGATAATTATTTTAAAATAAATATTTTTAATATACATGATGACTAAAAAGGAAGGAAAAAATATTTTTATGCATTTCCTCCATCCAAAATAAATAAATTTTTGAGGTATATATAATAATATTTTTTTTTTCAAAATTTCAAAATTTGGACATTCTTAATGTAATGATAAAAAAATTTCTACAACTCTAAATCACTTGAAATTTTTAACATAGACTCAAAAAATATTTTTAAAAAATAGAAATTATTTTCAAAATTTTTGAAACTCAAGGTGATTTCAAAACTCAAAATTTTCAAACTTAAGCATTTAAAACTCTTTCTTTAGCAAAACTCTAACTTTTCACAAGGTTTTCGAAATTCATCTTTTTAATTCATCCAAATATAACTCAAAGCAACTCCCAAAAAGTGTAAAATAGTAATTAGACTGAACATACCAAAAATGATCTTTAGGGTTACTACAGATTTGCTCTAAATTCCTGTTATATTTGGATTATATCATGATTGTCATTTACTAGTCAGATTTTTTTTAAAAAAAATTGTGTTCTGCTTTTGAATATTTTCGTAGTGGAAAATAGCTATTTAATATCTATCTTTTTTTGTTGGATCAGAGGAGAAGTTTTAAACTTTTACAAATCGATCTCTTTGATCCCTCTCTTTTTTTTTCCCAAATAGCACCCACAATGTAATCAATAAAAAAACTTATGTTATTACGAATAATTCAGTCAAAATAATAGAAAGTATACCTAACTAATCTTTTGTCTCTATTCTTTGTTGTCAAGCTCATTACCCGATCACTACATCTTATTTATGAAGAGATAATTTTTCAATAAATTTATAATTAACTTTTCAATAAATTTATAATTAGCTTTTAAATTAATTTTTAATGTATAAGTCAATCGAACAAATCACATCATATATATTTTTAAGCAAAACAAATCATATCAAAATAGTATTCGTCTTTAGTATACTTTCTGTTAATGTATTTCTTAAATTATATCATATAGAATTTTTTTTAACCTCTAAAAATGTTCTTTTTCTCTCTTTTCTTGGCCCTCGAAAGTTGCTTTACTTTTATAATATTCGCCAAGGTGCGTTGCATCACTCATTATAACTTGTGGGACAAAAAGTGTTCAATAAAAGTTGTTATTTAAAGTCGAATAGTAAATAAATTTCCTGTTTTTCAACTCAAACACCATGTTAAAATCATAAATTATTCTGCAACCATTTAAAAAGAGTGTATAAGAAAAAAAGGAATATGCAAAAGTTGAGTTAGCAGTTAAAAAGTGTAATACTTGTTTTGAATTAAGGACAGATTTGACATAGTAATTGTTTAATAATAGTAATTGATATGCTTTCCAAGAAAAGAAAGGATGAGAAGGCTCAAACAAGTTCTTAATTTGACTAAAATTGAAGGACCATACAAATTGTCCTTATTCTTTCACTTTGGGAGTAATCTATTCATAAAGAAAGAGATAAAACGTCTCTTCTTACATATTTTACGTACGTGGCGCACCATACATATTCTACTTCCAATAATATATAACGAGTTTCTAGTTCATCCTATTTAGGGTGCATCGATCAGTTCGATTCCATTTTATAAATTATTGAATTGATTTTATATATATAGAGAGAGAGTTGTATTTTTTTTTGTCAATATCAAACCAAGTCAAATTAAATTATTAGTCGAGTTTTTTCTCTTTGAGTTGACTCGATTTGCAATTTGATTTTGTTCAACCCTAGCACCAATCACGCTCAAAACTAAAAAGTATAGAGTTTACCAAACTCCAACAATTTTAAAAAAGGAAAACAAAAAGATAACTTATATAGTCTACACTAATATAGTATACGGTCCAAAAGTTTGATTCTCAAATAAAAGGTTCATTTATATGTAATTTATGCTTTTTGTCGTTGATTTTGTATTATTTACTAGTATAAACAGAATAAAAAGATCAGCGGTCAATTGAAGAATGAAAACAAAAGTAGAATGAAATTATTGGAGGGAATAGTTAAGTGAGATGTCCATTTATATAAGAATTATGTATTAGAAGAATCTTTAAAGAGAATTTGATCACCATCTCTAGGTTCTTCATTCCATCTACAATTAATTGTATAAACAATATCCTAGATAAAACCTTTTGAATATATCACTTTTGACATGGTCCACACAAGGTGTTCAACTTGAGTGAAAGACTAAGAGATTTCTGCTTTACTTATACGTAAGACCAACAATTTTAGATTTTAGAAGAGAACAAAATTAGATACCTCGATTGTACATGCCATTGGTGTATGCAGAATAGATCCCACCAAACTCAATTAATTATTATTCTTTTGTCATTGTGATAGATCTAGTTAAAAGAGATCTTTTTCTTTTTTTTTTTACTAAAGGTTTATTTTTTGATAATTAATAATTGGGATCATTCATTTTTGTATAGTTTTTTGCATTTAATTTTAATCCTTTAACAATTGAGTCCATCAAATTTTAGAAAAATAAATTTGACACCATTAGTCTGTTTATCAGCCAAAAGAACAATTAAATTTATTACGTACATGTGTTACAAGGGAAGTCTCTTTTTACATGTCCACCAAAAATAGATTCTTTACCTATATTTTGATGAACATAGAAATTAATGGTTAGATATTCCTTGAGTTTTATGATATTATTTGATGTGATATTTATGTGACCTTAGATATTTTATAGAAGAATATTTTTAATTTGCATCGCTTGATAAACGTGTTGGAATGTATGCATTCATTACGGTCAGGGACTAGGTCCCTTGATACAGTAACAGTATAAGAACAAAAGAAATAAGTGAAATGTAGGCAATAAGAATACAAGATTTTTACGTGGAAAAACTCATTGCTCAAGGAAGAAACAACCACGAACTCTACTCCTACGAGATTTTTTAACCAAACTTCACTAAGATGCAAAGATCAATGTAATTTATTAGAACCTGTTGTAACAAGACATTGCCCCTCACCACCCCTTTCCTTACAATACACCTATTACAAGACTTAGAGCCCAAGCAGTATGACTATTGCCCACTGCACTAACAAAGCTTAGTTAATGTTGACTTTTACCACAGATTTAAGGTCAAAGCTAACCAAGAATCCAACACACCTCTTACAAAACACAGATCAACCTTCCTTTAGAGATTAGGAAAATGATCTTACAAGATTAAATAGCACTAACACAAGATCAACTAGAAAGACTCTACTAGACTCACTCTATTCGGTCCTTATAGTTCAAATATTATATATTACTTCAGAGAATAAAATGAATTTTCACTCTATTTGATAATGATTCTCGAAAAGCATTGTTTGTCTTGTGAAGTGATCCTTTTAAGCATACACGTGAGAGAACTCCAAAAATTTTTATTGGTCAATCAGTATGATGAGCATAGACACAACAAACACCTTTTCACCAACCTGATAACTTTTATAGCTAGACTCCAACATTGCTATTTGTATATCAACTTATCGACCAGGACTTGGTCTCCCTATTTGATCACATGGTTTGTTAATCATCAAAATATACAATGTAACATTTTTTTCTCTTTTGGATGATGACAAAAAGTTCTCCATGAATTTAACATTTCCTACATCCTCCCCCCTGTCACGACCCAACCTATAGGCCATGACTAACACCCGTTTGGGACGCCCGAACTACGTAATCAACCCAGACTCCGACTTAAATTACTATTTATTTTTAAAAATTTTAGCAGAGTTTCCTCTGTTTTATGGACTAGCCACCTGAAACAGAAAATTTTCAGCGAACAGCCCAGACATACAACAATCATAGATACATATACGCGGGCCAACAAGGTCACCGCTGCGGTTAAACCTCCCAACAAATACAACAATTAACTATAATATTCAAACTGATAGTCATAACTCCCAAGCTCAATATACCGACATAATGTACAACCGATTAACATAGCCCATACTCACAGTAGCCCACAGACCTCTAAACCAATATACTGACAAAAGAGACGGGACAGGGCCCCCGTCGTACCCAAAATAAATGTAACAAAATATGAACAAATAGAATGTAAATAAGGATAAAATTCAAGTTGAGGTATAAGAGTCAAACCTGTATGCAGATATCCAAGCAATTCTTTATCTAAAATATCAAACTACTGTATAGCGGACGGGAACGATAGCGACTCCCAAACCCGCGCCATCCCATAGCCTCACACCGGAATGGTTAAATCTCCAAAGTCTCCAACACAATCCCAAATGTATTCGAATTATATAGCGGACGGGAACGATGGCAACTCCCAAACCCGCGCCATCCCATAGCCTTACACCGGAATGGTTAAATCTCCAAAGTCTCCAACACAATCCCAAATGTATCCGAAGTGAGCCGGGGCGAGCGAGGCCCAGGACCCACATCATAGTATAGGTGAGCCGAGGCGAGCGAGGCCCAGCACTCACGTATCATAATGTAAGTGAGCCGAGGTGACCGAGGGCATAATACATAGCAGACATCATGTCGACAAGTGAGCCGAGGCGAGCGAGGCCCAGTGCTTACGTGAGCCGGGGCAAACGAGGCCCAGCACCCACACGTCATAATGTCAACATACCCAGAGCCCAGTTCCTTATGTCTCCAAGGTAAGCAAAGCCGGTCCATGGGCAAATTGACCCGCCATATCCATCCAACTTCGGACATACATATATATATATATATTATTATATGCACGATCATAACTGGCTCGGGAACTGATGAACGGGGTCATAATAGGCACGAATAGAGTCGTGAGAAGTAATATACATACAGTAATTGTTATCCAAAAATCCAAAGGAGTCATACAATTTTTTGTTCCATGTTTACAGATAACATGTTATTTTTATATTATTAGAAATCCCAAAAACTAATAAAATATCCACGTTCGAACTTAATATAGTACTTGTCTTAAATTTATTCAGAGTTGTCAAATTTCAAGAAAACAATTTTACAAGCTATTATAAAGGGTGTAAGTTCACTTTTAAGGTGATTAGGAAAATCATGGTTGCAATATTTTTCAAACTAACTAGATTGCATGATTTTTCAAACTTATC
>DF369133.1:600-15498 GCA_000787875.1 Solanum virginianum
CTAGTGCTGGGCCACAGTTCGCCCCGGTTCACTGATCGGCATGATGTCATTCTGGTATTATGATATGTGAGTGCAGGGCCTCAGTTCACCTCGGCTCACCTATCTTATGACGTGAGTGCTGGGCCTCAGTTCGCCCCGGCTCATGAGTGAGTACTGTGCCTCAGTTCGCCTTGGCTTACTTATACTACATTTGGGACTTGAGTTGGAGACTTCGGAGATTTGAACATTTTGGTGTGAGACAGTGAGATGGCGCGAGCTTAGAAGTCGCCATCATTTCGGTTCGTTAGGCATCCGTTTGATATTCTGAAACACAAAAGAAATATTCCTTTGGTATTTGTATATGAGTTTGGCCTTTATACTTCTGATCGAATTATTATTCTTGTTTGCAGTTTGTACTTCCTGCTTTACATATTCGATACGTATTTCGTACTGACCCCCTTTCTTCGGGGGTTGCATTTCATGCCCATAGTTTCAAACGCACAGGGTAGCAGGTCTCCAGCTTAGGACCCCCCTTTCTTCGAGGGCTGCGTTTCATGCCCGCAGGTTCAGACGCACAGGGTACCAGGTCTCCAGCTTAGGACCTCAGTCTGTAATTTGAAGAACTCCCTTGCTTCGGAGCTACTTTTGGTATATTGGCTACTTTGTTACCTTGTATTATATTCACTTTTGGGTATGACGGGGCCCTGTCCCATCTTGTCTGTCAGTATGTCTGTATAGAGGTCTGTGGACTCCTGTGAGTATGGGTTGTGTCAGTCAATTTATATATTATGTTGGTATGCTGAGAGTTGGAAACATATTAGTCAATTTGGATATTACATCTACTTGTTGTATTTGTTGGGCGATTTAACCGCAGCGATGACCTTGTCGACACGCACATATATGGATATGCATGTTGATCTGTCTGTTCTGTCTGTTAGAACTTTTTGATTTCAGGTGGTTAATCAGTAAAACAGAGGAAACTCTGTCAAAATTTCTGTAAATTAAATAGTGATCACATGTTGAGTTTGGCTTAGTAATGTTGTCCGGGTGCCCCAATCGGGTACCAGTCAGGACCCATAGGCTGGGTCGTGACATGTTACATGAAATTTCTATCAATATTAATCTTAGTGAAAAAATTATATGAAAAGACACATGACATGGAAAAGATGGTATAAATGGTATGAGAAAGTATCATGAAGAGTATTTGAATCTTGCTTAAGAAAAGAATAAAGAAGAAGATGTATCATTTCGAATATATGCATATGCAATTTCTTTCTTACTGGCCGGGTATAGTGAATTTGGATAGAAGTGCATCCTATTTCGAATTAAGAGTTGATATGGACGAGTGTCTTTTCTTTCAAGTATCTCATCTTTCTCGTTGTAAGTAGCATTGATCATTATAATTGGCCGCTTCTCAGGAATGACTCTAATTGATAATACACGTGATCCATCACCAAACACATCACGTGACCTCTTAGTCCCAATCAACATGTTCTCTCCTACTTGAGCTTCCTTTTGTGATTTTGCAGCAACAACCTCTCTTCCTTGTGTTGCCTCTTTTTTTGATTTGTCCTCCAAAATTTTCTCTGGCTCGCGCTTTGGTGCTTGATCATCAGTATAACTGGGTTCATTGAAAAAGTAGGGTGAGGAGTAGTATAATATTCAACGCTATTCATGAGATTTGGTGAAGAAGTGTATTCTTCTTCATCATCGATCTTGTTCGTTTCAAAAAAATAAAATAAAATTATATCATCAATTTATAGAAGAAAATATAAATAGCTGAGCTATTGGATCTTCGAGGGAACCGTCACTCATTTCATTTTTATATGTATTGATTTAACTGGACATAAAATTTTAAAATATAAGAGAGATCTTAATTAAGAATTAAAAATATATATAATATACCAAATACTATTGAATATTGTATTATTTAAACATGAAATGTAAGATACTAGAATTAAATAGTATTAAAGTTTAAAAGTCCGACATATAAATTGAAACAAAATAGTACTCACTAATGAGTAAATAATTTTAGTTTACTTTCTTAATAAAGTGCTAAATTTAATTTTTTATATATTTGAAAATAAAAAGTTTTCTATCTAAATAGATTCTATGTATGTGTAGTACTATCATTAGATAATCAAATTAAGAAAACTTACATTATTTTTATCCTTAGCAGATCTTTCCTAATTGTAACACTATTGCTAGATCCAGCTAATGAAACCATGGTTACTTAATTTGAAAGAAGCAAGATTAGTGTTGTTGATGAGATGCAAAAAATCAGTAATTCATGAGTCCTATTTATAGTTGTCACTAGCAATCTAAGCTATTATTATATATAAAAAAATTTGCCTCACTTGCCAAATAATCATAAGATTTACTTCCCATCAAATTTGATTCGATATATACATTTATTAAAATTTATAGTTTGTCAAAGCTATTTTTCAAATGGAAGTAATTAAGGATGATTACATTAATGAATTGAATTACATGCAAACTGATAAGAATATTTAAAATTACATTTTATTTGACTATTTTCTTATCATTATACATGTTTCACGTTAATGTTATTACTGTTTTCATTTAAAAAAGAATAACTTGGTTTGACTTGACACGAATTTTAAGAAAAGAAAGAAGATTTTTTAATTTTGTAATCCGAAATTCAAATTATGTTAAATATACCAAAATTTCCTTTAATATTATGATATCATTATTTTCTAAACAGACTAAAATAAAATAAAAAGTCATTCTTTTTTAAACGAAGAAAGTATCTATTTTGGTTCATTATGGTCAAGAAAAAAATAAAAACAAATTGAGTTGAGAATTACTGCTCAATTTTATATTAGTTTTTTAATATATATATATATATATATATTTACTTCAAAATGTTTTAGAGTTAACTATATGAATTATTTGTATCAACTTGGATCCACATTTATATATGCCACCCTTTGAAAGTTAAACTTCTACATTAATATTGTTATTTAATCTATATTAAAAGATCACCTAGAACAAAAAATTTTGTACAATTTTTTTTAGAATAAAAATCTTTTTCAAAATAATAAATAACAAAGATTTTAGCAAGTTTTCATAATCAAAAATTTAAACTAGTTGTGGAAATAGAATTTGTAAGAAAAACAGAAAAAATATTTTGATAAGAAGAAAATTGATCCATTGAATGCATAGGTATCCTTAAGAAAACTATTCCCCTAAGTCATGACTTTTCAAAAAAGTTGTAACTCTTCATAAAAGTCACAACTCTTCATTTTCCTTTCATATCTTTTAAACCAACAAATATAGTAATGCACAAAAATGTAAAAGTAGTTTGCAAGAAATAAAAAACATATTCTTTTCCAAATAGCTATATTTTTTTTCATTTTAATTGAGTAATACACTGCATAAGTGAGGCAATGCCATCACACACACAAAATGAAAGTGAACACAAACAATGATTAAGTAGCCTGAGTTCCCATAAAAATTTAACACTTAGTGTGGATGAGAAAGAGTTCTCTATAGAGTGCATTGACTTGTGCACTAGTAATTCTAACAAGAAATGTATGTATACTATACTATATTAAAACAAAAATAGAAAAATGAGAATAACTACATAACAATGCAAATTCATAAAATAAAATATAACATAAACTTCAAAAGTACGACAATTATTCGATAGTTCAACATATAAAAAACTAACAGAACATCAAATTAAAATTGTTCAAGTTTTGATTGCTAAATAAACTCGTCATCTTCCTCTGGTGAAGGAAGATTGAGATCTCAGCATAGTACAGTACTACAACAACAACTCTCTTCATGGCTGGTTCCTTGGTGGATGTAAAGTGCATTCATCCAATGAAATGGGTCCTTCATCTTCATCTTCGTCTTCATCTGATGATGCGTATGGTTCTTCTTCAGACACATTAACAGGGACATCACTATGCACATCACCAAACACATTACACAACCGCTTACGTGGTTTATATGGATGTGATCCATCTCCAAACACATCACGCAACCGCTTAGCTATGGCTTGGATGTTCTCTTGTACTTGTACTTCCTCGATTGCTTCTTCCTCCACAACCTTCTCTTGCCCCGCCCTTTGGTGCTTGATCATTGGTAGATCCATCCATGTTAGACACTCGAGGAGGAATTCCATACATCGACAAATCAACAACCAAACATATTCCAGAAAATACTGTATTTATATTTTGAAAGCTTATCAATTATAAATAAATATTTTAAACCCAATAAATAAAAAGGAGTTATGATTTTAATATGCATTTTCTTTTTTACTAGAGGATAGTGGCTCAGCATGGTCGGAATTTGGTGAAGAAAGTGCTAAATTTAATTTTTTATATATTTGAAAATAAAAAGTTTTCTATCTAAATAGATTCTATGTATGTGTAGTACTATCATTAGATAATCAAATTAAGAAAACTTACATTATTTTTATCCTTAGCAGATAATCCAAGGAAAGAAAAATAACAGTCATATCATCGGTAAAGAAGAAAATACCTTCTAGATAGATAGATCCTATATATATATATATATATATATATATATATATATATATATATATGTTATATCAATAGATAATCAAATTAGGAAAACTTACATTTTTGTTATCTGTGGAGGAAATTTTCTCAGTTGAAGCACTGTTGATGGAGCCTGTTGGTGAAGCTATGACTGCTTAACTAATTTGAAAAAAGAGCGGTGGGATGAGAAAAATGAGTTATGCAGTAGTCCTATTTATAGCTCTCACTATTAATTTTATTTGATACACACATTTATTAAAATTTATAATTTGTTAAATCTGCTTAGTAGTAGTAGTAGTAGTATGAGTTATGCAGTAGTCATATTTATAGCTCTCACCATTAATTTTATTTGATATACACATTTATTAAGATTTATAGTTTGTTAAATCTGCTTTCAAATGTAATAATAATAATAATAATAATAATAATAATAATAATAATAATAATAATAATAATAATAATAATAATAGTAATAGTAATAATAGTAATAATAGTAATAATACTAATAGTAATAATAGTAACAACAACAACAACAACAACAACAACAACAACAATAATAATAAATAATAGTAGTAGTAATAGTACTAATAATACTAATAGTAATAATAGTAATACTAATAGTAGTAATAGTAATACTAATAATAGTAATAGTAATAATATTAATAATAGTAGTAATAATAATAATAATAATAATAGAACAATAATAATAATAACAACAATAATAGTAATAATAATAATAATAGTAATAATAATAATAATAATAAGAATAATAATACTAATAGTAATAATACTAATAACAATTGTAATAATAATAATAACATTAATAATAATAATAATAATAACAATAACAATAATAATAATAATAATAATAGTAAGAATACTACTACTACTACTAATAATAACAATTGTAATAATAATAATAATAACAACAACAATAATAACAATAATAATAATAACATTAATAATAATAATAATAACAATAACAATATCAATAGTAATAATAATTATTATTATAATAATACAACTATTGTATCCCTTTTTTTCTTCAATCTGTCGCTGTAGCAGAAAAAAGAAAAACAATTAGGGCAAATTTTCATCCCTTTCTTTTGAAAGAAAACACGCGACTTATTAAGGTTATTCCGGGAAATTTATATATAGAATCAACTTGATCTTTTTACCACTGTTTTGGGTGGAGAAACCTATAAAATCTAAGGAATAACAGTGATGAGAATCAATAGGAAATTTATACCAATTTTAATATATAAAATAGTTAGTGGAGAAGTGAAAGTCCTACATGTAGTGTTAGTACATATATACAGAGCACTTTCTTGATTTTAGTTATAGAAATTCTTCCGATTATCATCTTGAGATTCAAAGATTTTAACATAGTAGAGTAGAAAATTAAATAGTAAGTATATTGTAGTATATTACTACCATTGAAGTTATGTAATTTGGAGGAATTAAGACTTAATCATATGCTTGAGATTTGAGAATTTTGATTATAGAATGGGTGAGTTTTGGGGGTTTAGGTTAGACATATAGCAATATAGGTGTCCTTGGATTTGTATTTTTATGAATATCATATATTTGATAGATTTAAAAGATTTCGAGGCATCGAAGAAAGGAAGGGCATTGGTGGATTAACTTGCTTAATTTCAGCTCTTCGGTTTGAGGTAGGTAATGGTTTATTCTGTATGATAGAAAAACTTTTCATAGTGATTGATATTTCTTGAGTATTGTCGTGAAGTTTTCTACGCATTTAATATGTTGTGATTGAGATGATTGATATGTTATTGTGATTGGTCTGAAATCCTAAGACCATGAAATTCATAATCTTGAACTTATCTTATCAATGTGATGCCTTGAATAAAGAAGGCTTGACAAAATATTCTTAATAAGTGGAAAGTAATGATAAAGAATGAACTAAATATTATTGGATCGGGTGTCACGTTTCAACATGATATAATTAGATTGGGTGTCATGTTCTAACATGGTATATTTGGATCAGGTTTCACGTTTCGACACAATATATTAGATCGGGTGTCATATTTTGACATAATATATTTGGATTGGGTGTCACATTTCGACACGGTATATTTAGATCGGGTGTCACGTTCCAACACAATATATACTAGATTGGGTGCCACATTTTGGCACAATAATATTAAAGAAAAACATATTGAAGTGATTTAATATACTCAATCTCAAATAACCCATCTCTGCAATAAAGTGTGGTGTGGAGGCTTGAGTTCACATGATTGCTCTTGATATTGTTGTCTAATTACATACTTATTTTATGATGTTATCACTTGTACCTATTACTTGTTGCTTGCCACCTGTTAAGTGTTATAGTTTATTTCCTAATATTACTTATGCATCTTAATTTTTATTTAGAGTCTACCGATCAGTACATGTGGCTCGTACTGATTCTTACTTGTATTTTTTCTTTGTTTTGCTTTTATGGAGTGCAACGAGTGTTTCATTGACTTCGACTGGAACCCAGCTCTAGCCAATCTTTGGTATATCAAATTTCAGGGTGAGCTAACCTTCTAGCTCTTGTTGGATTCTATCAGTTATGACATGATGTCCTCAGTTTTCGAACATAAACTATTTTATTTATCTATTTTGATGTTATTACTCTTAGACTTAGTATTCGCGATTAGATGTCCTTGATTTGATGACTTTGAGATTTTGGGGAAACATTATGTAATAAACTTAGTGATTTTGTTATTTTCATTTTATGAATTTGAGCTTACATATTAATATTGTATTTCATAAGTTGAATTGCTAATATAGATTGAGATTTGTAGCATTGATTTACCCAATTAGGAGGTTAGGTGTGGGTGCCACTCACGACCCATTTTGGGTCGTGACAGTGTTAGAGGTATTGATGCCTAATTAGGATGGAATCCTGCTCCTCAGGCTACTACACAAATGCAAGAACAGATTCAATTAAATGTTGGTCCGATTCAGACATCACATTTAGCCCCTCAACAAGTTGTTCATCCAGTTGCAACTTCAGGACAACCCAAAGATCTTAACAATTTCATGGATCTTAAGCCACCAGAGTTTGATGTGATACCAACTTCTACTGTGCCTCAGAAGTTTATTGATCATTGTGAAAAGGTAATTACTACATTAGGGTTGAAGGAGAGTCGTGGTGTGGAATTTACCACTTTTATGTTCTCAGGATCTCCAGAGGCATGGTAGACTTCTATTCAGAGAGGTAGACAAACAGGGTTACCACCTATCACTTGGTCAGGATTTTTAACAATGTTTAAGGATAAATTTATTCCATTGAGCAAACAAGATGATATAAGACTTGAGTTCCATGATCTACGTCAGGGTAATATGACAGTTACCGATTATGAGGCCTAGTTCACTAATTTGTCCAAGTATGTCCCATTTTGATTATAGATCCAAGGGAGAAAGTGAAAAGATGTCTAGATGGACTAGAGCATCATTACTATGGTCCTTTGATATGAGATGTGCAAAATGGTACATATTTAGACGTGGTTGACACTGCTCTTCATTGTGGGTCCTATTGGGAGATGGGGAAAATCGAGCGAGAAAGAAAACACATAGTACAGGTGGATTTAATGGTGGTCCATCTGAAGGCAAGAGTGAATTTCATCGTGGGCAGTCTAAGCCTAGTCAGTCAGAGTCAGTGGTACAATCTTCTAAGAGTGGTTATCTAGCTAGGCAAGGGCAACAACAGATGTAGAAGAAGTGTGATAATTCCTTCCCTTCCTAACAACATCCAAGGTGTTCTAATTATGGTAAATCATAGTGACTGCTTCTTTGGTATTGGTGGTCTTTGTTTTACTTATGATGAAAGAGGTCATATTGCTAAATTTTATTCTAAGGGAGATTCTAGTACTAGTCAAGTTGCTACACAGGTGTAGAGAAATGAGGAATATATGCAGGTTCACATTCAGCCAGCTAGGGCTGCTCCATAAGGTGCTCATGGATAGGGTCGATAGGGTGCATAGGTTGCTCAAGGAATAGGTGGACCACCGTGATAATTTGCTATGGCCAGATAGGATGTTGAGGGAATAATATTGTAGTCATTGTATTATTACTATCAATTCTCATGAGGTATATGCTTTTATTGATCTTGGTTTTGCGTAATCGTATGTATCCCCATCTCTTGCTATATCTTTAGAGCGATGAGTTTAGACTCTTAATGTGCTACATATGATTATGACTCCAGTTGGCAAGACTTTATCAGTGGATAGAGTATATAGAGATTGTGTTATATCTGTGTAGGGCAAGGACATAATAGTTGCGCTATTAGAGTTGTTGCTATCGTAATGACTCGAATATTGTATGACTTCATCAGAACTTGAGGATTTCATTTTTACACAAAGTTTGGACCAAGCGTCATCCCAAGGAAGACTACATGGCCAGTGTGAGGTCATACGGATCGTGTGGCCTCCCGTGGCACGACACTTGGCCTTAATTTTGGATGTGGCCTTGGTGTGGAATTTTGAGCTAAGACATATCACACTTGGACCCACACGAGCCGTGTGACACCTCACAGACCTTGTGGAGGGCCGTTTGAATGGCCTTAAGCTTGAAATGAAAAATTTTGGCCTAAATGTGGTCACATGGCTAATCACATGACTCGTGTGACTTAATATGGGCCATATGGTCAACTGTAGAGCCTCCGATGTGGAAAATTTTCTAAGTGTTGCTTCACTCTTGGCGTGGAAGATTTTATTTTGGTTAAGGTTGGTGCCACGGGAAAGAGTACAGACCGTGTGAAGACACACGACCCGTGTGGCCCAATAGTATGACTCACTTTTGGCTAAAAAATATTCTAAGTATGGGATCTTCAAGTTCAACTAAGTTTACTCTCAAACCTTCAATGAAATCTTATTTATATTGTTTAAGCCATCATGTGTCTCGTACATCAAGCCAAGTTCAAAGAAATTCAATTGGCTAAGTTTTTGACAAGTACCGATAGAAGAGTCAACTTTAAAGAGTCATATCTATTAGCATAAAAGGAACTAGGTAGACCATGACCTAGCAAATTAAAGCTCTTTGAATTAGCTTCCAAACGCACTTAGTTTCACCTCATTTAGAATTCAGATGAAGAAGTTATGCTCGTTTTCATAAAGCCCATCTGTGTAGAGTTTTCTAAAAATTGCCTAAGGTGTTGCTATACAAGTGAGTTTCACGGTCCGTGGAACCTTGTATGGACCATGAGATCTCCTTATAGACCCCTGACAAGGAATGTATTTTTTTTCATTAATGGTCTTTTTGTAATTGTGGCTCTTCCTAAGGGTCTTTTATGACTTCCTCTGCCATCTTAAGACTTCCTAAAGACCCTTATTCCCTCTCCCTCCGACTCCCTACCATCACCCTCTAATTCTTTTCTAAAGAAAAATAAAAATAAAAGTTAAATTTTTTTCCACCGTTCACGCCCCTCCCCCTACACTACTTCCACCCTACTCCCCCATCCCCTTATGGACCCCACCCATTTTTTTTAAGAAAAATAAAAAAAATTATGTACAAAATTATTTTAGTGCAATTAAGAATTTTTATTATGAGTGGGGATCTATAGGTCTATATGGATACTCATATTTTACCCATTTTGACCATATATATATGAACTCTTAAAATAGATCAACCCATATTTATCCATTTATAAAATATGAGTGATCCATTAAAATAAATATGGTTAAATTGACTCCTTTTACTTTATATGGGCTAAAATTGCAACCCCTACGCATGACATATTCTTCAACTGCAAACTCGTGCAAATTACATATGCCATTATGTGAGCAAGAACATTAAATATGAAAGAACACAATTCAAGATCGCCAATTTGTTCCATTAAGAGTGAGCTATAACTTGGAACTCCATTGTCTTTCCCACAACGGATAAAGAGGTGACCTACTTGCCAAAAGTAGATCCTTAACATAATCATCCCTTAAAAGGGGCATAAACATAAACTTATGTTTGGCACATAGTTATGGGACTTGAGGATTAATAATAGGGACCTTGGGGATATCCCCCCTCACACAAGTATAGTCGGTGCTAAGTCATCATCCCATGAGAATACATATACATATACATGCTTGAAAAGTAGGCATACATATTTTAAATTCATTTTCATGTGTCCTTAGGCTTGAAAGCTAAACATTTTTCATAATCATGCATACTTGGGGTAAAAAGTCAAATCATAATTTATGTCATACTTTCATACATAGGAATAGCTCCTTCATACTTATAAATAGAGGTTAGGGTCGATTCCACAGGGAATCGTTGTTTAAGGCAGAAATGACTCATTGGACTAACTAATTGTAAGATTTGTAGGGTTGCAATATTAAAATAAGAGTTCAGCTAAATGAGTTCTAAATAACGATTTAAACAACAATTAAAGTAAGATGTTGGGGATGTGGAAATATGGGATTCGATCTACTAGTTGGGTCAAGATACTTGACTAAATGAGTTGATGTTGAGTGAATATGCTAGGTTGTTTGTAACCCAAATCAGCTATGATACATAGATATTTCATATAAATCAGCTAATAAATCATAAGCGGACTGCCGAGGACACGCTTGGCCTAAGAAGTCTTAGCAAAACCCCTAATTCCTTGGCAATTGAATCCATGGCTATGGAATTCAACTGAAACCTCAAAGGGGTTTCCAACCATTATATCTATTTCACACTCTAATAGTTTTGGCTAAGGCAATAATCAGAGATCTAAAGTTAACCCCCCCCCCCCAAGTTAGCAACCTTGAAATTATAGACTAAATATAGGAATGGATATAAATCCACCCAAATCAACTACAGATAAGTCAAGATATCAAAGACCCAATAAATAAATTGAAGACCCATATCAATAGCACACCCCCAACATGGGATTTTTAGCCACATATGTTAGAAATTAAAAATTGAATACCATACATAGCAGTAGAAGTCATGGGTAAAAAGATTGAGTATAATTAGTTGATTACCACCAACTACTTTTCTCTAATTTGATTTCCAAAAGCTTTAAAACCCTAACTCCCCTTGTACTCTAAGAGGAAAGTTCAATGTACTGCTACTACAGATGCAACACCCGGTAAATTACAAAAATACTCCTAAAATAGAGATATGTGCATAATGCATCTTCCCATGCTCCATTTGCGAATTTGAGATCAGATATGCAATCAACATGAAAAATTAAGAGGAAAAATGGTCTCATTCGGAATTTAGAGCAATCGGATCAAAAAATAACTTTTTGATCCGAGATGAAAAATAGTGGTTGTGCGCGCCCAAGGCTTAACGCGCTTGGAATGCGGATATGCCTTGTATTCATTTTTAATATTTTCATCGGGAATTGAAAACTCGTTTAAAAATTTGTTGGGAAAAAATATATAGATCCACGCCTCGTCCGCATCGTGGACTCGGCATTTTCTGGGAGAAAGTTTTTTTTTAATTTTGAGGGGCATTCCAGTCAATTCCCAACCCCTCCTAAACTTAAAACATGATCAAATTAGGTCATTTTGATGCATAAATAGGGTCTAAAACCCCTTTCTAAGTCCTTTTCTAAACACTTGAAAGATTAGGGCTTGAGAGAAAAGAAGAGAGAAGCTTGACTGGGGGAAATTCAAGGAGAATTCATGAAGATTGATCATTAAAGCTTCATCCCAGGTATGTAAGGCTGAACTAAAAGTATGAGAGTTTTCTCTCATGTGCCCCATAGATGGTCTTAGGAGTGAGTTGAAAGTTCTTGAGTCTATATACATGATTTTTGATTTATTTGCTTGAGAAATTATATTTATTACATGTATTTTCATATGTTGATCATCATGAACTTATTTTCTTGAATTGAATATTTTTCATGAGATATTGTATAACCCTATATGTTAATTATCAAATGCATGCATGAAAGAAGATAGGGATTGAGTCTAGAGCCTTAATTGAAAATGTTGATTGTAATTATGATTGTAAATATGAGAATAATGATAGGTCGATAGTAGTTGATGGCCCATGAGTCAAATGAACTCTAAAGATTGTCTATTTGATTATTCCCTAATAATTGTTCTAAGCCTTGTGCTATTGATTGAGATGTTGATTGATGAAATAATGAGAGTCTCTATGAGACTAATTGAATGATGAGTGCCTCCATGAGGCTATTGAGATAGTTTGATTGGGATGGATTATCTTATGAGCATTGAGTTATGGAAGGAGTAACGAGCACTAAAGGAGTAAGAATTTATCTAACTCGCACTTGTCAAACTATGTAGCCAAGCGTAGGTGAGAATTTGAACCATCACATTACATTATAGTTCCTTTTTGATATAGTCCTTGAAATAATAAAGAACTTGTTTAATTAGTTGGTGGTCCCTAGTGGATTCGATTCATTCCCTACCTGATAAGTATGGAACGGCTGTGGCAACATCAATGAGATTTTTGTACAATCACTGGCTCCTATGTGATTATTGTTGGATAAGAGAAACTCCTAGAAAGTTCCTACCTTGAGTACTCTGAGTTGAGATGAGATGTGATGAGATGAGTTGAGTGGAGTTCCCCTCAAATGAGTCTGATTTGATTGATGAGGTTTGATTAGTTGATGGGTCACTTGTCTATTCTTTATTCTTGATTTAGATAGACATTTGACATGTTGATTTTTTATTATCCTTGATGTTGATTGATGTTTCATAGTATTCTACCTATTTTGGTTTTATTTAGCTATTTTACATATTGTACATTCCATGTACTGACACCATTTGGCACTACATCATTTTATGATGCAGATTGAGGGATTAGAATCATCAAGAGGTGCATCATTGAGGATCTTGGATGTTTAACTTATTGGTGAGCCTTCCTTATTTCTGAAGATCCATTATGTTATTTGAATCTTACTTTAGAGTTAGGCATTTACTATCTTATTATTGATTGAGGTAGCCATGGGTCTGTTATTGGCATCACCTGATAGTTATAGAGGCTTCATAGACTAGTGTCGAATGTGATGATTAAGATTGTGAGCTAGTTCTTTCTACTAGCCTTGTATTACATTATTTTTATTTTGAGACTAGATGATAAAATGTGCTCATTTACTTTTCCTTTGTCTTCTGCTGATTTGTTGAATGTATGAATGAATGAATATGATGAGGCCAAGTGGTTTTCTTGGGGACTAGCAATAGTCTCTACGTGTCGGCCACGTCTTGGGTCCCCTCCCGGGACATGACAAACTTAGTATCAGAGCACGAGTTCAAATGCCCTAAGGAGTCTATGAAGCCGTATCTAGTAGAGTCTTGTTTATGGGTATGTTGTCAACTACAACTGATAAGTAGGAGGCTATAGGACATTAGGAATTATTCCTTTCATTCATGTTCTAAATGTGCTATAGAGTTATGCTCTATGAAATTTCTCTTCTAATTTATGATTTGCGCATTGCAGACTTGTGATCATGCCTCCCAGAAAAGCCCTCAGAGGTGGAGGACATCCCACCAGACATAATGTCAACCCATCTGAGCCTCAAGGATATGAGGAGGCCGTGGAACAAGCTGTTCGCAAGATGAGGTCTCCAATGTTGAGCTTCGCCAGGCTATTCAAACTCTAGTCCAAGCTGTTATAACACCTACTGCAAGACAAAGAGTGGGTCAACATGATGCCCATGACACTTCTAGAGTCCAAGAATTCTTGAGGATGAATCCTCCTGAGTTCACAGGGTCTGCATCCACTGAGGATCCTGAGAACTATATGGAGGAGCTTTTCAAAGTGTTCTAAGTGATGCATGTGCCTGATGCTGATAGAGTGGAACTAGCTGCTTATCAACTCAAAAGTGTGGCCAGACTTTTCTATGATCAATGGAAGAAGGTTAGAGGAGAGGATGCCCCAGCGCTGACTTGCTTCATATTTGAGGAAGCTTTCTTGGGATGCTTCTTCCCAAGGGAGCAAAGAGAGGTAAAGGTAAGAGAGTTCTTGAACTTGAAGTAGGGCTCTATAACTGTGCAAGAGTATGGGCTGAAGTTTACATAACTATCTTGCATGCTCTAGATATGGTTGCTGGTATGAGAGGGAGGATGGGAATGTATGTTGATAGGTTGAAAAAAGGGCCAAAGAGAGATGGGAGGGGAGCAATGCTTGTAAGCGATATGGACATTGGGAGACTGATGACCTTTGTACAATAAGCTGATGAGGAGAGGTAGCATAATAGAGAAGAGTTTAGATGCAAGAAAGCTAAAATATCCTACCATGAGGTTAGGAAGAAAGACAATGGTAACCGGTTTCTAGCACCATCATCTGCTAGTTCACCTGCGCCTAAAGTTAGAAATGATCAGAGGTCCCAGAATATTGAAGCCCATAGGTCTCAGCCACAAGCTAGTGTGGCTCAAGATTTATGAGGTAAACCAATATGTGGTACATATGGAAAGTTACACATGGG
>DF369132.1:317-15498 GCA_000787875.1 Solanum virginianum
TTTAGGACACGTACAAAAATGAAATCCTATGACTATGTTTAGTATGCTATTCTGATAACCACATGTGAATCCTATGTTTATGTTCAGTTTGATACACTGATGACTCCAGGTACATCCTACGTCTATGTTCAGTTGTTATTCTGGTGTTGATATGTACTTTCTACTTTACATGCTCGGTATATTTTTCATACTGACCCCCATTCTATTGGGGGCTGTGTTTCATGCTCGCAGGTTCCGATGCACAGATTAGAGGACCTTCAGCTTAGGATCTCCAGCTGCTTTTGACGAAGCCCCCTACTCTGGAGCCACTTTTGGTATACTATGTTGATATTTTATTGAGACTTCAGATATTATATATGTTGGGTATGATGGGTGCCCTACCCCGTTGTTTGATTCTATGTATTCGTATTAGAGGTTTGTGGATACGTGGTGAAAGTGGGTCATGTCCGATGGTTTTCTAGTTTGTTTTATATGTATATGTTTGACATGTGATACCAGCAACCTATTGAGTATACTGATTCTCTGCTATGTTATTAGGTGGCAGGACCGCAGCGGTGACCTTGTCAGCCCGCGTATTCAGGTATTCATGTTTATACTTTGTTTTGTTGGTTCGCTGTGCACTTGTGTTTCAGGTGGCTAGTCCATATTACAGAGGAAACTTTGACCAAATTTTTGCAAAATGAATAGTAATTCATGTGATGATCTGATTTGATTATGTTGTCTGGGTGCCCCTATCGGGTACCAGTCGCGGCCCATAGGTTGGGTCATGACAATATGCTTCCTAAAGGTGCTATAAGCCTGAGTATGACTCTTGTTAATTGTTAGCCGTTATTATGACTTGTTCACTAAATCCTAACTTCCTCTTGTGCCCTCAAAGTCTCAAATGACAAGAACATGATGCGTTTGATAACTTTGAATGAATTTTGTACAAATACTATCTGAATCCCATATAAGAATATTTTTCCAGATTCCTGTTAACTATGATATGATTTGGTATGCCTATTAATTTGTTTTTAAGCATCAGATGAGTATCATTATCATTTTGAGATTTCGATAATGATTTTGTACATATGCTTCTCCCTACTCTATTCGTGCTACTATAACTTCGTTCACCGGTACTCGATCCAATTATAGTCGTGCGTAATATGCTATGTATATATTTCTGGACTTGGTTGGATACGGCGGGGTTGGCTCGGCCCAAGGGTCGGCTTCGCTTAGCGTACGATGTGATTGGGCCTTTGGTTTGGTGGCTCTAAGCCACATTTATTCTAGGGTCTGTGAGTACTGGGACGACGGCTCACACATCCTATATTTATGATTACGTTGGAGACTTTCGGGATTAAACTATCTGGTGTGATGTTGTGGTATGGCACGAGATTGGAGGATACCATCTTTCCGGTCCATTGAGCCTTTGAAAGTTATTTTGATAAATATACAAATGTTCCTTCGACATTTTGAAAACAAGTTAAACCATTCTTTGATATTTGCATAGAAATTAAGTCCTATGCATATGTTCAGTTTGCTATTCATATATAAATGTGTAATTCCTGCTTTACATATTCAGAACGTCCTTCGTACTGACCCCCTTTCTTCGGGGGCTGCATTTCATGCCCGCAGGTTCAGATGCACAGGGTAGTAGACCTCCAAATTAGAACCTCAGTTTGCAGTCTGAAGTGCTCCCTTGCTTCGGAGCTATATTTGGTATTCTTACTTTGTACTACTTTTATTTTGGGTATAACAGGGCCCTGTCCCGTCTTATGATTTCGTTGGTCTGTATTAGAGGTCTATGGACAGTTTGTAAGTATGGGTCCCATCAGAAAGTCGGTGTATCATGTACATATGTCGTGTATGTATAACTTAGCCACCAGTTTGGATATTCTATTCATATGATGTGTTTGTGGGGCGGTTTAACCGCAGCGATGACCTTGACGACATGCGTATTCATAACTATATCTGTTATATGTCTGTCTGGTTTGCTGGAAATCTTCTGTTTCAGGTGGCTAGTCAGTAAAATACAGAAAACTCTATTGAAATTTTTCTAAAATGAATAGTAACTTTTATCTGAGTTTGGTTTGATAACTCGGTCCGGGTGCCCTAATCGGGTGTCAGTCACGGCCCATAGGTTGGGTCGTGACATTAAACTTTTAATTTTTTTGTTCCACTTTAGTAATATATGATCAGAATTTTTTACACTTTATACAGTGTCATTTTTTTTTCTTTTTATAGGCGTTATCGTTTTTAACGTCTGTCGTTTGTAAAATTGTATAAAACGTAAATTTTTTTACACTAAGTTTATATTAGTTACATTTTAAAATCATAGCTTATTTGTGTCAATTTAGTCTATTTGTGGTTTAAATAAGTTCTGAGATTTGTGTTGATGGGATGTAAGATGCTACTTACACAATTTTTTTTAAAAAAAATTTATTTGCTTCTATTTTGTAACACCCTATGAAATTATTAAAATACTCTTAGAATGAAATTGTATGCATAACGCATCTTCCCAAACTCCAATGGAAAATCTGAGACCAAATTTGTGATCAGAACGAAAAATTGAGTGGGAAAATGGCCTCGACATGATTTTAGCGCAACTAGATCAAAAAATAATTTTTTCACAACAAAATACAAATCAGTGAGGGTGCACGGCGGGACCACAATGCATACCTATTGCGACCAACACGTAGTTTGATTAGAAAGCTCATTCGGAGAAGTTTCGCCAAAAGAAAGACCAAAAAAATACACGATTCGCGTCGCGGACTCCGCGTCCCGAAACTGACTTTTTTCTAATTTTGTGAGGGGCATCCTAGATGTTTTCAAATCCCTCCTAGATTTAATATATGACCAAAATAGGTCATTTTAAGCATAAAAAGGGTTTAAAACTCATTCTTAAGCCATTCTAAGTCTCTGAAAAGACCTAGGGCTAAGAGAGAAGAGAGAAGAGAGAAGAGAGAAGAAAGAAGAGAGAAGAGAGAAGAGCGAGGAGTCGAGGATTTCAAGTCGGATTCATGCCAAATTGATCATTTAGCTTCTTTCCCGGCATGTAAGGCTACCAAAGCATGAGATTGTTCTCCCATTTGTCCCATAAATGGTCTTAGACGTGACTTGGAAGTTCTTGAGTTTACAAACATGATTCTTGATTATTTTCTTGAGAAATTATATTTATTATATATATATTTTCATATGTTGATAATCATCATAAACTTATTTTATTGAATTGAATATTTTTCATGAGATATTGTATAAACTCTATATGATAATGGTTAAAAGCATGTATGCAAAAAGATAGGGATTGATCCTTATATATATTTTTGTGAATGTGATGAATATCATAACTGAATTACTTGTTCACATGGTTCAAATGAATGAGCCGTATGATTATATAACCCTACATGATTATTTTTCTAATGAGTTCAAGAATGAACCTAGGGATTGCTGTCGAGAGCCTTGATCACATAATTGTATTTGTTGGTTGTGGTTCGGGTCTTGAATTGAACGAATTGAAGGTTAATGATAATGAATTGAGAACCTCAAAGAGGTTGAACGTAATCTTAAAGGAATATTACCTAATTCCTCGAGCTAATGAATGAATAATGAATTGATATCCAAGTCTGAAGGAGACTAAATGAGGACAAATGATAAATGTTAATGATCATGTTGAGTCTATGGGAGGAGTATCGAGTACTGAAATGGGTAAGAGTGTGTCCCCTCGCCCTCATAACTATGTTGCCAGTGTAGGTGAGGATTGGACCGTGAGAAACAAATGTTTCCTTAGTCCTAAAAGAGGAATTGACGGTACTTCTAATCTGTATCCAATAGTGTATGCCCTTTGTCCTCGCAAGGTATTGGGCAGATGGGCTAACGCCATCGGTAACGTTGTTCTATCACTAGCTCATAGGTGATGGATGTAGGTCTGAGAAACTCCCATATAGGTTTCCTCTTGATAGTACTCAGATGTTAATGAGATGGTATAAGTCTTGACGGATTTTAATTGTGATAGTGTCCATTCCTTACTCTGAGGTGAGATGAGTACCTGATGAGCTAATGTTGTTCCATGTTATTCTATTTGTTTTGCTTACTTTTAATCTGTTTACATACTGTATATTTCACGTACTGATGCTGGTTTGATAACTCGAGCTAATGTTGTTCCATGTTATTCTATTTGTTTTGCTTACTTTTAATCTGTTTACATACTGTATATTTCACGTACTGATGCCACTCTGGTGCTGCATCATTTATGATGCAGATATATGGGATAGAGATCATCAGCAGACGTTTGGTTGAGGATCTTTGGACGTGTAGCAAATTGGTGAGTCTTGCTTACTTCAGAAGATTCATATGCTACTTTTATCTTGCTTTAGAGTTAGAGTTGTTGTTTCTCCCTAGCACACACAAGTGTACGTGGTCTCACAAGTAATATAGTGGCCCAAATTAAAGAGACGCATTGTCAAACCTCAAAGGATTTGAATATAATTAGAAACTTCTCTTGGTTATCATGTTTATGGTATTTTAGTAATAAGAGGTTTGGTTTTCGGGAAAATAAATTATAAAAACAACTTTCTAGTAAACTAATATGCTTTTTACACAAGATATCAATTAAGAAACAATTCCAGGGTTAAAACCTTTATGACTCTGTCTAGTTTTAACAAGGTCCATCGACGTCTGGTTTCCTGATTATTGATTCATGGGGTTTAAATTACCCAAACAAGGTTGCACACCTCTGCTGGCCTACTATTACTGACTACCTAACTATATCATTGAGTGGGGATAAATGGACCAATAAAAATGTATTAAAGCTATCTTCCCGTATATGAACCAAGGAAGGTGTAAGGGTAGTTGTCATGGGTCTCTCTTACACGAATCAATGTAGTTTCCTAATATTGAACAAGCTCCCTATGCTATTGTCCACTCCAACATCTTTCGAATCCAGAGTGAACAACGAATTTACTCCCTAGTTGGCTAGACTCTGAAGTATAAACAAAAATAACATAGGAATAATCGAAAGAAATCATTCATTGATGTCAAAAGTTAAGAAATGGTCTATGGCTACAACGCTAGAATATGGAGACTTAGCCACTTATGAACAAGGAATACATCATGAATGAAGTGGAACACATCAAAAACCAAAGTCTAAAGATTAAACTAACAAAATACAGTGGAAAAGTGTTCTCCATCGTCCCTACTGCTGTTCTTGCGTAAAAATCAATGTAAAAACCTAAAGTCTAAGATAGAGTAATAATAAAAATCCTGTAATTTGACTTTTCCGCATCGGGTCTTCAGGTTTACGATATAGACCCTTTATATTTCTGACTTTTTGCTTAAATTACTGACTAAGCAGTTTTGCACCTCTTTTGCATAGGTTCGCTATGCAGACCTTGTGTACTCTTTAGTTTCACGGCATTTTTTCATTTTTCAGCTTCCACAACCGTGTTTCCAAGTCTACCATGTGGATTTTTGGTCTGCTTGCTGCTTCTACTGATTTTTATCCTCCGAGATCCGAGTTGTGTTCTTTCCTCAAGTCTGGGTTTAACTCCGAACTTTCTAATCAAAGTAAAATCCTGTAAAAATACAACCAACAGGCGCACTTAGCCTTACGTTAGCAAAGTAAGAGAAAATGACACTTGCACACCTAGACTCTATTAATCCATCCTCCGAATTCACTCTATTTATGAGTATTATTGGCCAATTAGGCGTATAAATACGCCTAAGATCACCACCCCACACTTAGAGTTTTGTTCCTCCTTGGGCAAACTATTACATATGCATGAGACTCCCTACGGTAGTATATACAACAAATATCATGCAGCCGCACTCTATGAACTATGGTGAACACCTTTTGGTGACCTGGGCAAAAACTACTCATTCCTTTCACTCACGTATACATGCAAACTCATGGAGAATATTTTACAGTTCCTCTAGTTACTAACCTTGAATGATCATGTGCCCTCACCAAAAAGAATTACCCATGCATATCACTACGACTCTAATAAGAAGATTAAGAATGGGTACACAAACAACTCTCACTCTCCGAAAAGATGTCTCAAATTGTTCCTAGATTCCATAAACTTTCCCTTAATGTAAACGTAGACCTAGTTGGAATTTTCCTTAGAGGATCATGTAGGTCTTTGTCTGGCTGTAATGTAGACTGCGAGTAGGTGGGATACATTTATGGATATGGCCGATATGGTTCAATTCCCACGCGCTCGTAGCACACACTTCACATCTTCTCATGCTCCCTTGATTCACAACCTTTCGTTACCCTTCTTGAATTATTGCTCTGAGTACTCCAATTTATTTATATCTGACCACAAAATAAAGACCCCTACAAACACGCGGACACCCTCAACAACAATGACTTAGCAAAAGGAAAGTTTTTTTTTTAAATTTTTTGTCTTTCTTTACACTCTATTATTTTTCAACTCTCGGGTGTCCAGTCAATTTCCCTCTTCTCTTATTCACCGTGCTCAAGTGCTAGGAAATTAGGATAACAAACAAATACTTTATCAAGAAAAGGGATTGTCTTGAATTATGGTGAGTCAAAGAATAGGCTAAGGCTCAACAAGGGCAAAGAAATGCCTAGATCCTCTCCTCTAGTTCCGATTCCTACCAAGTCTACTCTACATACTAAGCAAGTTCTCGAACCTATCACAACTGAGACTCACAATTAGCTCACTCACTCTTGACATATTTTAATCACAAGTTAGCACTAGAGTTTCTATTGTGGTATTTACATGAATTCATTTAATTACGCATTCATACAAATAGTGATTCATAAGGCGCAAACATCTACACTTAACTATGTTTAAAAGTTTGCGCTCGATGCTCGTTCGTACACTGTCACACTATACATGAACTCGATTTGATGAATACCCTTAGGATAGTCATCATCCATCAATCAAAGGGCCCTCATCACTCAAGTATGACTAACACAGCTAATGTCAATAGACACACCACTACTAATAACTTGGTGCATTCACAAAGTATTAACATAAAAGAATCCATACATCCAAGTAGTAGATAACCATTTTTTACAGACCCAATAATACTAAAAGATATTCAACCCTACATTAAGATAGATGTCCTGACATAAACATAAAGCAGAAATAAAAGTGTTCTTAATACTTGCCAATAAAAGAAGCAATATCAACAGAATAAAGTAATTCCCACCCTACACTTAAACTTAGCACTGCCCTCAGTGCCAACCATACATAACCTGCAAGGTGGGAACTGTAGTGCTCAAGCATCATTAGGGACTAGTAGGATATGCTCATCCCCTACATACACTAGAGGCTCATCAGCTATATCATCTTCCTTAGCCTCATCATCATCATCATCATCATCATCGTGTGCCTTCCTTGGATCCGTAGGAATGTCATCCTCGACTGGCTTAATGAACTGGGGTCCAATGCGCAACATGACTTTGGCATGGTCATTTAGAGGATATTTCACCTCAACCTATTGTAACTCTTCTCTCGTGGAAGGTCGGCTACTAGTTTGGTGTCTCAGCATCTTGATATAGTATATATGCGGCCCGCAATCAACTCATCCCAGTAGGCTATTTCTACCATGGTCAAGATATGGGCCAAGGTCACGTCAGGCCCCTTAATATTGGTGGCAACATAGGGGGGAGCCTGAATGACCGGGCAGTAATTGGCCTCTTCTTCAGGGACACCTATAGCATGACACAAAGCAATAATGAGGCCCCAAAACAATATACCTACGATCCTTATGGGTCTTGGCCTTCCTCATCGCTATCCTGAAGATTGGTCCATAGTTTAGCTACATGACGACCATGATTGCATACATGAGGCACATTCTATCTCTCGTAACATTGGTGAAGTGTTGCCCCGAAAAGAATGAGTGCATCATGATCTTCACCATGACTCTAGCCTTCTTGGACATGGGAGAAAAATGAAATGAGAGGTGATAGCCCCACTTAGCATGTTGGACCTATTTAGTCGTGGACCTCCACCCCAAGATAGTGTGTCTGATGGCTTGATAGGGCGGATGAAGGTACAACTCATGGAATACTCTTGTTGGGATGTCTTCAGGGGTGCCCAGGATCCGATTGATGGCAAGGGGTGAGAAGTTCACCTCAAGTCCTTGAATAATCACCATTTGGGACTATGGCTCTTCGCTTAAGTTAGCGTAGAATTCCCTAACCAAGCTCAGGTTGCATGGCATAGGTGGTCGGAACAAGAACCCCAAACTTAGTTGATTGCACCAGTTCAGAATAGGGGGTAATCGTCCTATAGGGACTCTACCTTAATTGGTATGTCGGGGTAGTAGTTCATCTCATCATGAACTGATACCACCATTTTCCCTCTCTGTTGACAGCCTTGGCCCCGTATCAGGTTGCTGACCCCTCCTAGTGTCCTTAGGCATGTCTGGAACATCTCGTGCCTATTTTCTTATGTTGGTAGCCATTGGTCGGCTAGATTGACCTCTGTGATGTGCACTTGAAGACATCATACTTGCAAAACATACGTGCACAATTAGTACATAGGCCATATCTCATATGACCCTACTCTTAAACTCGAGTCCATATAGCGAGGGTACTTAGACTTCCCCAAGTCATATGGGCTATATCACTTCACCATTCAATACCCCCACATCATATTTGACAGTTACATGTACACATCCTATTCTATCCCAATTTCAAACAACTCGACACCCCAATCACAAGGATTCAACCCCACACTTCAATTTTTACACGATTCGACAAATCTATCACGGAGCAAACAAGAAGTGTGATGAAGAACCCCTGAAAATAGTGTATACAAACCCCAACATGAAAGCAACAATTCGTGATAAAAAACACCCCTTACTGCCCTATGACACGAACATAATCCCAAAGGCCCCCAAGCATCCCCTTATTTTGACAGTTAACCGAACAAACCCATATCACAATCTATGAATGCAACCCCACACTCTAATATTTGGCCCAATTTAACATCCAACCAATAATTTGCACACAAGGCATGGGGAAGAACATATAACCTCCCAAATGTTTTTGAATTTTAGGCACAATTGTGAGGCACCAATCATCCACTAATAACCCACACCCACACGCATCACTCAAAGATTAACCATAAATCAAGAAAACCACTTCACATTTACCCCTAAATCATAAAAACGTCCACCTTGACATCTTGAAAAGAAGCAAAATCAAAGCAAAGAGATCATACCTGGTGAGAAGAGTGACGTTCGTGCAATAATAGTTCAGCCCAAGTGGTGCGCGATGCGAGAAAGTTAAAAAATATAAGGACGAGGGAAGAAGAAGACAAGAAAAGATGAAGAATGGGAGAAAATAAGGGTTTGGGGTTGGGGAAAACATAAAAAAGGATGAAAAATAGTTGAGGGTATTTAAATGGGTGGGGGCCACGTCCGCATTCAAGAAATTTAACACATCTCTGCGTTCGCTCTCTGTCGCGGAGAGAATGTGAAACTTACACTTGTAAAAAGTTTTTCCTTGGTGCAGAAATAGTGACCCTTCACGTTTGCTCCGCGGACGCGGAGGCAACACGAACCCACACTTATAAAAGAAATTTGCCTGGATGCAAAAATAGTGGCCATCCACGATGGATCCATGTCGTGGAACCATCGCATGTGCTCATTGTTTTGAGCTTTAATTCAATTCCAATTTTTAGCTCCGGGCCCCGAAAAATTCTCTGAACACCTGGACATGCTTCAAAATAGGTCGTTTTAAGTATAAAAAGGGTTTAAAACCCATTCTTAAGCCATTCTAAGTCTCTAAAAAGACATAGAGCTAAGAGAGAAGAGAGAAGAGAGAAGAGAGAAGAGTGAGAAGTCAAAGATTTCAAGTCGAATTCGTGCTAAAGTGATCATTTACCTTCATTCCAGGTATGTAAGGCTACCTAAAGCATAGGATTGTTCTCCCATGTGCCCCATAGATGGTCTTAGACGTGAGTTGAATGTTTGTGAGTTTACAAACATGATTTTTGATTATTTTCTTGAGAAATATATGTATATATATATATATATTCATATGTTAATGATCATCATAAACTTATTTTCTTGAATTAAATATTTTTCATGAGATATTGTATAAACTCTATATGTTAATTGTTAAAAGCATGCATGAAATATAGGGGTTGAGCCTTATATATATATATATTCATATGTTAATGATCATCATAAACTTATTTTCTTGAATTAAATATTTTTCATGAGATATTGTATAAACTCTATATGTTAATTGTTAAAAGCATGCATGAAATATAGGGGTTGAGCCTTATATATATATATATTCGTGAATGTGATGAATATCATAACTGAATTACTTGTTCACATAGTTTAAATGAATGAGTCGTATGATTATATAACCCTACATGATTATTTTGCTAATGAGTTTAAGATTGAACTAGGGATTGTTGTCTAGAGCCTTGGTCACATAATATTGTATCTGTTGGTTGTGGTCCGGGTCCTGAATTGAACGAGATGAAGGTTGATGATAATGAATTAAGAATCTCAAAGAGGTTGAACGTAATCTTAAAGGAATATTTCCTAATTCCTCTAGCTAATGAATGAATAATGAATTGATATCCAAGTTTGAAGAAGACTAAATGAGGACAAAGGATGAATGTTAATGTTTATGAGCACGTTGAGTCTATGGGAGGATTACCGAGTACTCAAATGGGTAAAAGTGAGTCTCACTCGCCCTTATAACTATATGGCTAATGTAGGTGAGGATTGGACCGTAAGAAACAGATGTTTCCTTAGTCCCAAAAGAGGACTTGATGTTATTTCTAATCTTGATCCAATATTGTACGCCCTTTTTCCCGGAAAGGTATTGGGAAAATGGGGCAATGCCATCGGTAACATTGTGCTATCACCGGCTCATAGGTGATGGGTGTACATTCAAGAAACTCCCATATAGGTTTCCTCTTGATAGTACTAAAATGTTAATGTAATGGTATGAGTCTTGGCGGATGTTAATTGTGATAGTCTCTATTCCTTATTCTGAGATGAGATGAGTACCTGATGAGCTAATGTTGTTCCATGTTATTCAGTTTGTTTCACTTACTTTTAGCCTATTTACATACCATAAATTCCACATACTGACATTACTCTGGTGCTACATCATTTTATGATGCAGATATACGGGATAGAGATCATTAGCAAATGTTTCATTGAGGATCTTTAGACGTCTAGCGGATTGGTGAGCCTCCCTTACTTCAGAGGATTCATATGCTACTTTCATCTTGCTTTAGAGTTAAAGTTACTTAGCATTTATTTTGAATGAGGTATCCATGGGTCTGTCATTGGCACCACCTATTAGTGATAGAGACTTTATAGACTAGAGTTGAATGTTGATGTAAGCCTGTGAGCTAGTTCTTCCTACTAGCCCTTTTATAATATTATTTTGAGACTAGATGATGATGTGCCCATTTATTCCTTTATGTCTTTCGCTAATCAGTAGAATGAATGAAAGAATGAATTTGATGAGGTCAAGTGGTTCGCTTGGGGACTAGAAATAGTCTCTGAGTGCCGGTTACGTCTAGGGTACCATCCTGGGGTGTGACATATTTGGAAAATTATTTTCCTCATTTCTAATGATTTTGTTTTCTTGGTAAAAATGTTCCCCAGAAATTTTGACTAATCAAATATAAAAAAAATCTTTTGTAGTTCCATCGTAAATTTGCATTTTTCTTAATTAGATGATTTATAGCCATATAAATAGCTAAAACTTATTTTAAACCACAAATTTCAAATATTTTCTCCTTTTTTCAAATCTCATGCCCAATTAAAATAAGAAAAATCTACACCTAGGCAAACATAAGTCTTATATTTACTCCTTAAACAACAACAATATAATCAATGAAATCCTACAAAGTAGGATGTAGGGAAGGTATAGTATACGTAACCTTACTACTATTCCGTGGAGGTAGAGAGTCTGTTCTCGAAAGACCTTCGGCTTAAGTGCAACAATCTCAAATTAAAAGAAATAGTGAAGAAAGTATAATGGATAACTACAAAAAGCAGTATAACGTCTACAAAAATGAAATAATAACAATAGCAAAATAGTGTAATGAAAAAATATGATAAATAACATACAGTAAGAATGTCAAAAATATGAGTAGTCCTATACCTGGTACTAAATCTCGCAAAGTAAGACAACATTCTATCCCAACTGCCCATCTACCCTAATATGCAAATTTTACTCCTTTCAATATAACGTCATGTCCTCAGTAATATGAAATTACACTATGTCTTGTCTAATCACCCTTTTCCAATATATTTTAGACCTACCCCTACCCTTCTGTGTATCTCAAACAACCAGTCCCTCACACCTCAAATTGAGGCATTGATGCACCTTCTCTGCACATGTCCAAACTATTTCAATCTTACTTTCCATCTTATCTGTCATAGAGCCCATTCCTACCTTATCCTAAATTACTCCATTCACAATCTTATCACTTCTAGTATGATCATACATTTATATGAACATACTTATCTCCATAATATGCATCTTCTGAACAAGTGATTTTTGATCAGCCAGCATTTTATTCTATAAAACAAAGGTGGTTGAACCACCACTTTGTAGAACTTATCTTTAAGTTTACGGGCTAACTTCTTATCACACAAGACTCTAGAGGAAAGCTTCCATTTTATTCATGTTGTCCTAGTGCAATGTGTGGCACCATCATTAATATATGCACTACCTTGGATGATGGACTCAAAATATTTAAAATTAACTCTTTTAGGAATTGTCTGGGTGGCAAGCATCACTTTCACATCTGCTTCATCAATTACACTACTGAATGTGCACTTTAAATATTTCATCTTGGTCTTGCTCTATCTAAATCTTTTGGACTCTAAAATTTGTCTCCACCTCCAACCTTTCATTAACTCTATTCTGTGTCTCATCAATTAGTATTTTGTAGTCTATAAATAACATACACCATGGAACCTACTCCTGAATAGACTGCATCAGCTCGTTCATTACTAGGACGAAAAGAAAAGGACTAAGCATCGATCCCCGATGAAGCCTCATCTTAATTAGGAAGTGCTCAAAGTCTCCTCCCATCATTCTAATGTGCATCTTGGATCCATCATACATTTCCATTACAGCTATAACATACACTATAAGAACATCTTTTGCTTTCAATATCACTAGAGGATATCACTCTGAACTTTGTTATAAGTCTTTCAAGCTAAGATCAGTGAACACCATATATAATTTTCATTTCTTCTCCCCATATTTCTCCACTAGTCTCCGTATGTGATGAATTTCATTGGTATTCTATATCCCGGCATAAATTCAATAAGTTTCTCCGACATAAATTTAAATTAATTTTCAAAAAGAGACACTCATTTTCTCACCTTTATATCCACCTACTTTCTCCTAGACCTTCAAAGTATGATTGAGCAATTTGATACCCATATAGATATTATAATTTTGAATATCACCCTTATTCTTATACAATGGAATCATTGTATTCCACCTTCATTGATCAGGAATTATGGTTGTCTTATAAATAATATTAGACAACCTAGTCAATTATTCCTAACCTACCTTGTCAGTGCTCTTCACAAACTCCACTGAAATCTCAGTGGGTCCGATTTCTCTTTTCATTCTCAACTTAATTAGTAATAGCACGTGTAACCTCCTCAACACTAAAATACCTATAGTGTCCAAAATGTCGAGGCTTTTAAGAGTGCATCAATTCACCCAACAGAATGTCTCTGTCTCCCTATTCATTTAAGAGTTTGTAAAAGTATGTTTGCTACCTCTATTTAATGGAGGTGTCTCCCACTAACACCTAACCTTTTCATCCTTGATGCACTTTACTTGATATAAATCATGAGTCTTTCTCTCTCTCACTTTCATAGACCTATACAATCTCTTATTCCTACTTTTATTATCACGACCCAACCTATGGGCCGCGACTGGTACCCGATAGGGGCACCCAGATAGCATGACCAAATCTGATTCCATCAAAAGTTACTATTCATTTTATGAAAATTTCGGCAGAGTTTCCTCTATTTTATTGACTAGCCACCTGAAAGAGAAGAGCACAGCGAACCAATAGACAAAGTGCAAACGTGAATATATAAACATGCGGGCCGACAAGGTCACTGTATCCACAAACCTCTAATACAGACACATAGAATCAGACAACAGAATAGGGCACCCGTCATACCCAAAATGAATAAAATCTAAAGTATCAAAGTATTAACATAATATACCAAAAGTAGCTCTGGAGTAGGGGAGCTCGTTAGAAGTAGATGGAGGTCCTAAGCTGGAGGTCCTTTACCTCGTGCGTCAGAACCTGTGGGCATGAAACACAGACCCCGAAAGAAATGGGGGTCAGTACAAAAGACGTACCGAATATGTAAAGCAGGAAGTACAAACGATCCTCAGAATAGTCAAATGAATATAGACAACAGAAGTACATATAATTACCAAGGTGGCCAAAAGATCATAGACAAAGGATTTCATTTTCATTTTCGACAATAGAAGTACATATAATTATCAGAGTGGCAAAATAATCACAGATGTAGGATATATGTATTTACTTATCAGAATGGCAAACCGATCGTGGGCATAGGGTGTTATTTTCTTGCAAGTGTCAAATTATCAATTCAGCTTATTTCAGAGAGTCAAAGAATTACTTGTAAGTGTTAACAGATAGGAATGATGGAGACCTCCATACTCGCGCCATATCACAGCATCACACCAGAAGTTTTCTCCGATAAATTTCCGACACATAGCGCAAAAGTAGGGTAAGTGAGCCGGCGTCCCTAAACTCAGTTACCCTAATGTGGCATAAAGCCACCAAACCGAAGGCCCAATCTCACCTTAACACGGTCTAAGCGAAGCCGACCCATGGGCCAGGCCGACCCATGGGCCAGGCTAACCCATGGGCCGAGCCGACCCCACCGTATCCAACCAACCTCAAAAAATATATATATGTAGTATATTAGCATGACCAAACCAGCCCGGGAACCGGCGAACCGAAATATAGTAGCACAAATAGAGTAGAGTGGAGCGTATGGTATAAAAGTCACTTTTTGAATTCAAACTGCATTACAAGCTTGCATTTGGGAACAACGTATTTATTAATCAAATTACACTTTAAAGTTGTTACCAAGTTCACCTTTTCAATTTTTCCATGTTGTTATGAGTTGGAGATTTTTGGACTCTTTATGAAAAGTTAGA
>DF369131.1:3783-14778 GCA_000787875.1 Solanum virginianum
GATTGGATTTGCGATCAGTGCAAAAAATTGAGCAAAAAAATGGTCTCGACTCGATTTTAGAGCAACCAAGCCTAATTAAAACTTTTACTAATTAATTTTTGGTTAGTGAGGATCCGCACCCAAGGTGCGACACGCCAGGGACGTGGACCCACACTTAAGGTTTTTTGTTGTTTTTCGACGGGAAGCTGATTTTCATGAAAAAGGCAAAAATACACATGTCTGCACCCCTAGCGTGATGCGGACATGTTGTATTACGCAGATTACTTTTTTCTTTTGTTTAAGGAAGGATAGTTTTGACTTTTTTCACCCTCCTTAAGCCTAAATCAGTCGGTTTGAATCCAAATATAGTCCCAAAAACATACGAATTCACGCTCATATTTTCAAACCTTCTAAGAGACTCAAGCGTAAAATCAAGAAAACTAGTTAGGACTTCAAGAATCTCTTCAAGCCCTCCAAGAGTTTGAATTCTCAGGTATGTAAGGCCCTCCAAGAGTCATTCTATTATTATTTTAGTATCTGAAATCCCTAAATTCAATTCAAGATCATAGTTATAATGTAAGATCCTGATTTCCTCTAGTACTAATTAATTTCATCAAAATGGTTTTTTATGTATTCTTTTTGATACATAATCATGTCTTTTACTAATTTTAGCATGAAGTTAAGTTATTGAAACAAGATTTGCAGATATTATAGTATTCCTGAGAATCTTATATATTTTATGAAAAGCTTGTATATTCATAGTTTTGATGTCAAGTTTAAAAAATACTTAAGTTTCTATATTTACAAGATAACTGAGAATAAAGTTAAGCTTTTTAGACACTCTGTGTTGATACAAATTCAATCAAAGAGAATGAGATGAGTTGAGAAAAGTTAAGAAAGCCAAGGTTGGGCTAAGTCCCAAAAGTTTAAAGAAGCATTTTGAGAATTCTTACTCTTTAAGATTGAGCACTATGAAAACTATTGGTTGGGTTAAGTCCAAAAGATTAAAGAAGCAGTTTGAGATTCTTACTCTTTAAGATTGAGCACTATAAAAGCTATTTTTGGGAGTAATATTGAGCATTGATATGAGTGAGAGTGATACTTATAACTTGAACTCATAAACTATGTAGCCAGCGTAGGATAGGATTATACCAAGGTACAACTCCTCACTTGCCACTGAGATGACCCAGTTTTGGGATGGATCCACTCCCCTAATCTTTCGTCCCCTACCCCGGCAAAGTATGGGATGGCTCTGACAGCGTGGATAAGACGTTGTATCACCACAAAGATCATAGTAGTGGTTATCAGTTAGAGAAACTCCTCAAGTTAAAGTAAGATTTGTTTTACATACGAGTTGTCAGCATGTTATTTTCAGCATACCGATTACTTATTATTATGTTATTTCATTCTGAATATGTTTTATGTATTTCGAGAAATATTACATTACCTTGAGTTCCGTTTTGACCATTTTACATACCGTACATTTCACTTACTGACATCCTGAGGACCTGCATCATTTTGTGATGCAGATGCAGGTGATAGAGCGCTTTAACAGCCACTCCGTTGAGGATTCAGACACCTATTCAGCTATCGGTGAGGCCTCTTCTCAGTCAGAGGCTTGGAGTTTATTTATGTCTTCCCTTTTAGCATTTTATTCAGTTTGGGCTACTTTGGGGCCTGTCCGGATAGTCGTTCAGATTATTCTAGATAGAGGTTCCATAGACTATGCGTCAAGTAGTTCAGATTGCTTTCATTTCAATTGTCAATGAGACATTCTCTATTTCAGTTATCCATGACAGTTTAGTACTTTCAACTGACTACATGTAAGCCCTTTTTGATTATCCAAGTCTTTCGCTGAGTAAGTAGCCAGGCCAAGTAGTTCGCTTGGGACCAAAAATGATTTTGAGTGTCGGCCACGCCTAGGGTGTGAACTCGGGGCGTGACAGAAAGCATCCAATCACAAACCCTGCTTCCATTGTCACCTTGTGTGAGTGTTGCAAATTCCTTTTTCATGTACACATCCATTACAATAATAATCTGCAACTATCACAAGAAAAGGTGCACATTTGAAACTAACAGCTAACTGGTAAGTAAAGAAAAGTTAACTCAACAATGTAAACCACCCTCCCCCCGCCAATCTTGGCTTTAATGTTGCTTCTTAAATTGCAGCTGCATTGGTTACTGTCTTTATTGTGTTCAAATAATTAGACCCTCTTTATTCCTCCAAATTATGAAATACTGCACAAGAGGTAATTACACAAATTTGCCTATGCACGAGTTAAACGTGCCCTATACATTTTTATTTTGTGTTTCTTATGAATAGACTTTTAAGCACATTAGAAATATCGTAGGTGTTTAAGTTTGCAAAGAAGTACAGAGGTTTCTATTGTGGCAGTCTTTTTCCAGTGTTCTTCCTATTTTATTGCTCTTCAGTGTAAGATGAAAGGTAACTATATATTATACAGTGAATACACATTATCTCATCCTCTTATTTAGATCAATTTTTATCATAACTACATTAGGAAATATTCAGGATTAACTTTTATGTTGAGCATCATGGCTTCACAAGATTGTTTATATTTTACTTATATCCAATCAATAGTCAAACTATGGGTGGTAATGAACTGTGACTACTCCTTAAGTTGGAACGACAAGAGACCTGAAACCAAAATTATGTCTATATTGTTGAGCTATAAGTCATGTTGTTTGGACACTCCAAAATTATACTATTTCCCCCACCTGTGTCAGAATCTCCAAAATGCGCTACTTTTGGAGTATTCGGCACACACGGTCATCGACATTTTTGAAGAGTCTAAGCATCATAGGTATGAGTAGTTCTTTACTTTACCAAACTATTGAATAGGAAGAGATCCAGTGGTTAATTATTTCTTTATAGTAGAGCGATACCTAATCAGCAACAGAGTGTTTTACATTTTTTTTACACGTATTAAATGAATCTTAGAAATTATAACATAAAAAGTTTATGGATACAACTTATATCTCTCTTAATTCTTTTCATGAGTATTGAATATAGCACTTGAGAATATTTTGTTTGCCTTGCTACAGGTTTGGTTCTATCTTTTCTTGCAACGCCTCCTGAATTTACTTTTTGGTTTAAGGTTGAAATTTTATTTATTTGGTGATACTAAAATGTGATAGCAGGAGGATGAAGCAAAAGGAACAAAATCACTGATCACTCTTTGTGAGCTTCATCGGTGGTGAAGGGTGTGATTGATGATAGAACAACAAATGCTAGATTGGCATACTTCCATTCAATGCAGCTGCTAATATTTAATCACTGCATCAACACTTTATAACTAATGTTTTTTGTAATTCTGAGATTCAGTTATAATTTCCTTTATATATATTCTACATTATTATCTTCTTCGACTCTTGGCATTTCTTCATTAGCCAAAAAAACAAACACAAAGATTCCAATTATATAACTTAAATGTGGCAAATTATTAACTCAAAGGGAATTATGCTCAGCAAGATGATCACTGATTAAGTTATCAGTTTTGATGTGTTCATGTGTGGTATTTTACTAGGCCTATCTTATTTAAATTAATCATTGATCTTAACAATGATAATTTTCTGAGAAACTTATGAATTTCTTTTTTTTTAAAAAGTAAGTCTACTGTTCAATTGGTATTTTTTATACTTTTTTGCACACAAAAGTAGAGAAATCGATGCTTGATTAATTCATGAAAGATCATTTGGTATTGGGAAGTAAATTATATCGATGAACAGATGTTGCAGACTTACAGTAAGTGAGTCACATGATAATTCCAAATATGCTGATTTGTGTCAATTTTTTCTTAGTGTTTTGTTTTAATAATGATCAGTGAAAAAGTTATTCATATAATTTATGATCGCGCAAAGCGCAGAAAAATAACCTAGTATTTGTATAATATTAAAGACCTAGTTCAAGCAGAACCCTTCCTAGAAGGTGGCTGTGTAGATTAGGTACTCCAACTTTTTTTATTATTTGTAAATTATAATTGTACAATTTTAATTATTTAAATTTTTAATAAATATATGAATTTTCTTTTAAATATTGAACGTTTAAATTTTAAAGTTTTTAGTATTTTATATATTTTTATAGTAATAATAAGTTAGTAAATATAAGAAATAATATATATAATACAAGTTAATAACTTAACATTAAAAAGTTATAAAAGAAACTTGTAGTATATATTTTAATAACTTAATAATAAAAATTAGAAATTTATTAAACTTATGTAACTTGTACTTGTGTAAGTTATAAACGTATAATTTTTTATTAAATTTATAAGTTATAAGTTTTAACTTACAAATTACAACTTAAAATTTTCAAGTTTCAAAATTCAAAATTCAAATTCAAATTCAAAGTTGAAATTTGAAAAGTTTAAAGTTTTATTATTTTATAACTTTTTATAATATTTATATTATTAAAAATTAATAATTTTTTATATAATAAATATTTAAATAATAATATAAATATACCATATTAAATATATATATATAGTTCTGTCAGTTATGACAACAGGATCTCTGAATTGAAATTATTTTTCCTTGACAAATATTATGCCCTAGAAATCTTATATCTGTTTGAAATATACTCATTTTAGGTTATTTATTAAGTGGTTTGTAATTTTTTACTAACCTTGGTGTACCTCTTTCCTGTTCTGCTGCGTCATTAACGTAGAAAGTTGTACATGACCAAGGGGATTTAGAAGGTTTTATTAATTTCTTCTGTAAGAGGTTATCAATCTCCTTTTTACAAAATTCGACCATTTCAGTATTCATTTAACATGATCTTGATTTTGTAGGAATATTTTCCTTATTAAAATTATCTTCATATGGAAGTGTGACAAGATGCCTTTTTCTATCCCAGAAAGCACTAGAATGATCGGCACATATGTCAACCATTAATTGTTCCGTGATTAATTTAATCTTCTCTTGTATCTTAGAAGATTATAATATATTATCTATATTAAGGCTACATATTTCCATTTGTAAAGAATTAATATGTTTCTGTTTCATATTAATTAGAGCATTTATATTTCTTGTTATTGGTTCAGTTATAAACTGAATATGTCTCTGTTTCATATTAATTAAAGCATTTATGTCTCTCGTTATTGGTTTAATTATAAACTGAAAAGATATCTCCTTATTTTTATAGGTTGCTATAAATCTCTTTTCATCAATTTGTTCAAAAGGATGAATTGTATTTATGAATGAGGTTCCAAGTATAACTGGAGGGTACATTTGGTTTTTAACAAAAAAGAAGAAATGGGGTATACAGATTTTATTCTGACATATGTATGTATTAGATAAGTTATATTTTATATCTAAAGCATGTCCTGATGCAGATCTTACTGCATGCGTTATTTTTTCAAAATACCTAGAAGGTACTAGTCCTTCTTGAATACAACTGACATCAGCTCCGCTATCTATCATAGTTGTGCTTTGAATTGTAAATTCATTATGTCATGACCCAACCTATGGGCCGTGACTAGCACTCGATTGGGCACTCAGACACAATTGCTAATTCAGATTTCAATCTTATTAACTAACTCATTTACATAAATTTCGACAGAGTTTTCTCTGTTTTACTGACTACCCACCTGCATACAGAAAATCCTAGCATATCATACATACAAACAGACATACATATATGCGTACACGCGGGCCGACAAGGTCACCACTGCGGTTAAATCGCCCAACAAACACAGCATATGTACATAATATATGGACTAACTGACATGTCCCACATACCCAGCATACGTACATCATATACAGACTGACTGACATGTTCCACCCTCACAGGAGTCCACAGACCTCTATACAGACATACTGAACCATAGGACGGGACAGGGCCCCGTCGTACCCACAAATGAGTATAATACAAAGTAACAATGTAGCATATATATATATATATATATATATATATATATATATATATATATATATATATATATATATATATATATATATATATATATATATATATATCACAGGAGTCCACAGACCTCTATATATACATACTGAACCATAGGACTGGACAGGGCCCCATCATACCCACAAATGAGTATAATACAAAGTAACGAAGTAGCATATATATATCAAAAATGGCTCCGAAGCAAGGGAGCTCTTCAAACTGCCAACTGGGGTCCTAAGCTGGTGGCCTGCTACTTTGTGCGTCTGTACCTGCGGGCATGAAACGCAGCCCCCGAAGAAAAGGGGTCAGTACGAAGTACGTACCGAATATGTAAAGCAGAAAGCACAAGTATAAATAAGAGTGATAGACCAGCAGAGGTAAAGAAGTCAAACTCATATGCAAACATCAGAAAATATTTTCTTTAGGTTTTCGAAACATTAAAAGGATGCATACCGTACAGGAACGATGGCGACCTCTAAACTCGCGTACCACAGCATCACACCAGAAGGTTCAAATCTCCGAAAGATCTCCGACACAAATCACAAATGTGGGATAAGTGAGTCGGCGTCCTTGAACTCACAAATCTTATTGTAAATGTGGCATGAAGCCACCAAACCAAAGGTCCAATCTCACCACATCACCGAACTAAGCGAAGCCGACCCTTGGGCCGAGCCGACCCCGCCGTATCCAACCAACTTTGGAAGATATATATACACACATATATATAGTATATTACGCACGACAACAATCGGCCCGGGAACCGATGAACGAAATCATAGTTGGCACGAGTAGAGTCGTGAGAGGTCATATGCATGAAAAATCCATTTCATAAGTCCAAGAGTTCAATAGAATTTCCACAAGATACAAACTTGTCAAATTTCCATAGTTGACAAAAATTATCAAACTTTTATAATTAACAAACGGATCAAGCTTCCATAACTAATAAACTTACCATGCTCTAGGTACCAAACTTTCTCAACTTGCAAACTTGAAGTTCATAGGAGTCAAGATAGAACTACTTTCTTTAAAGTCATTAGGAAGGAACAAAAATATATTTAAGCTCAAATTGGAAACATAAAGGGATTTTTCAAACCCTATCACATTTTATATTTCTAACTTAGTCATGCCAAGAGATGGAAAGCTTTACGTACTTCTCTTTCTTCGCTAAATTAACTCCAATGTCAAACCAATCCAATCTATTCTTTCGGACACCCAACGTCTACAAACATCACAATAGCGTCATAGTTAGTTAGACTTCTTTTATGGTTTTAAATTCTAAGTTTACTCTAAAATTCTTTAGAAATTTTTTTAACTTCTAAGTTTTACTCCAAAATTCTATAGAAATTTCGCCATCATTTCCCCTTAAATTAGGCCATCCCGAGGTTCCATCTCGGCCCCATTTCATCATCAACAACAGAGACAACAACAACGATAACAACAATACAAGCCTTTCTAAGTTTGCAACTTCACTTATTCGCTAACGCATTTCATCTTCTTACCAAAACTGAAAAACAGGGCAGCATACTTATGTTATATATACTTAACACACCTAAACACTTCTACACACTCCAAGAATCAATTTACACCATTCAAACGTCAAACGAAACCTTACAACGTCAAAACACATTATTTCATTACAATAAGGGTCCAAACTCAACCAACTTTTCAAGAATGTACATAAACAATTTATAATACTTCTTTCACTCTACAAAACTCATTTTTATATCAACTACTCACAAACACATTAAGTTAAGTCAACATAATCTCACACACACATATATATGCCCAGTTTCAATTTACCACACCCCAATGCCATACAACCTTTAAATTTAGCCAAAACAAAGTTAGGATCAACATACCTTTAAACCCCTTCAAGAAGTTCAAATTGCCAATACCGAATTTTGAAGTGTTTTCTTGACAAACCAACGCTTCCATGATACTTGGGGGACTCAATATACTGGGCTTGAAGCGTCAAAATAATCGAAAGATCGAATTTTGCAAATTTCTTGGAATCTACTATAGCAACCCGAGAGGGTTGCTCAGTGTTCCTTTAGTTTTGGTCAATTTTTTCTAAGTTTTTCTTTCTCTTTTGAAACTCTACATGAAGAATAATGCAACATATACATGTATAATCCCCTCTTGGTCCCTTTCTACACACATGGACCAATGAAAATATGACAAAAATTCAAGTGGGACTACCTCAATAAATTAGAAGTTCTAGAATTCCATTTTTTTTGTTAAATATACACTTGTCCAAGGATTTAATGATCTTGAATATATATATGTACATGTGTACACATATAAGTTTATGCACATACTTATCTTTACAATATTACCCTTGAACCCAAACTTTCCAACATTGTCTCTTTGCTCCTAAATTTTCCAAAATTGACACTTAGGTCACAAATCCCCGTAACCGTTCCAATGCTCAAGAACACGGGTTCTAACATCCTCCCCCCTTAAGAACATTAGTCCTCGAATGTCATACCAACCTTGTGAGTTTTCAACGATAACACAACATTCAACAACAAATAGCTTAACTACCATGCTTTACGCTTAAACAGAAAAAAAGGATTACCTGCAGATATGGGAAATAAATGAGGGTATTTCTGTTCTATTAGCTCCTCCGCTTCCCAAGTCATTTCCTCTATGTTATTATTGCGCCCTAGCACCTTGATTGAAGTTACATCCTTGTTCCGCAGTTTCCTGACTTGACAGTCCAGTATAGTTACGGGTTGTTGCATATTGACTTAGACTTTGAACTGCAAATACAATATTGTGTCTAGCGTTAGTAAGGTAAAGTGACTTCTCAACCATTCTTTGGCATCTGCTCACATCAAAAAACAGCACATCATTCTGATTACTGTCACATTCCACTGAAGTTAACTAGAGAGTGCATTCCATAGGTGTTGAAACTGGTTATGCAGTTGTGCACTAGCTAACCCTGCTTTTGAAATCGACTCAAGGGCATATTTTATCTGGTTCGATACTATACCAGTGCTAAATCTATAGAACTCTATCCCCTAGATTAAGGGTAATCAGGATTAGTAACATTTGTGATAAAATCTGCAACCATACTGGGGGCTTAAATGTTCTGGTGGATTTTCTTATTCCTTGATCAACTGCAACTGCATCAGGAATGACATTAAATGGTTCTAACTGAGTGACTGCATGTGCATCTACACCTGTATCTATGCTGCTTGAAGCTGAACCTCATTCATATATTCTCCAAAGTTGTTAGTACATGGATCATTTCTGTCCAAAATGCAACACGATGCTTTTGAATCAACGATCCATTCTTCCTTCTTCTTATTAACATTTGAGAAATTTGCTGATAATGCAGTAATGGAATTACTTGTTACACTTGATATTTTTTCAATTGTTTTCGCCGTGCCAAGCTTTTTGTAAAATTCTACCGTACTGATCAGGAATAAAAATTGGTTGTATCATCTTGCTTCTCTCTCTTAGGAATACAAGTAACTACACCCAAAACCTCAGCCTGGAATTTCTTAAATAAAACATGTGTATAAAGCCCTAACAAGTGCTTCTCAAAAGGTGATGGGGATCTCAAAGCAGGTTGTTTGTTCCATGTATCAGACTCTGCCTTTGCCTCCTCCTCGTACCTACCTTGTAATATTAATTCTTATTGCTTTACAAACTCCTGGATGGTGGGTTTCTTATGTACATATTTGTCAAAGAAAGGGTTCACACTTTCTGGTCGGTGAACTGTTGACATTCTTGCTAAAAATACATCCCTTATTAACATAGGGACCCATTTTATCTGATCTTTATACAGTGAAAAAATCAATTCAATTTCTCTGAGATCAATTTTATCAACCAGTTTCCCCCACCTCACATGTAATCTCTTAGGCCGCTAATTTTCACTAGACAAACTTTATAATAGTATGATCTCTAACTAACTAAAATCCTCCCATATAAAGATATTCCAGATCATGGATATATTCCCATCCCCCAATCCAACAAATGACGCATCTCCCTGGTATTTTATCCAAAACCATGCACAATCAGGCAGCAGTCCTCTACACATTGCAATCAGAGCGAAATAAAATAGTCTCAAGTCTCAACAAACATATCCGCACTCGATGTAAGATCTATCACTAACATCTATACTAATAATTTGATGCTCAATTATTTCACTAGTGTAGACATTCACAATCAAGGATCCACCCCTTTGATCATAGAGTAAGAGCATACCCATGTACAAAGTACATAAACACATCCAAGTATATACATACCCCTTGAATGATGGGATAATAGCAAGTACCTATGTCAAGTCTGCGCACTATGAGCAGACTGCCTCATTAAAAGTACCACATGCATTTCCTATAGGTATCTCTAAAAAAAAGGAGGTCTCATCATGGAAAAACAATTATAGTATGACCAGCCTGAGCACCAAAAGCAACACGAACACCATTCTTGATAAATTTCAGCACGCGAAAAGACTTCCACATTGCTTATACTAGAACACAAAGGAAATGAGCTGAGATAAATGTTGTCCAAATTCGAACCAATAATAAAGGGACAAACCATTTCCCCTGCTCTCACATATTTCTCTGGATGACTGGATCCCGAAATCAACAAAAGAGGGCTAGTTAAATATGCATAAAAACTCAATCCCTCAACTCCTGTTGGTTCATCAAAATGAAAAGGCAAAAATCTCATGGGAAAACAGATTTCTCAGTGATAACAAACTACAGATGTCAATATTTTTGTTGCAGCTTAAATTCATTTCCAGATATTTCAGCTTCATATAATAGCCTGAGATAGAATCAGTTTCTTACTGTAGTAAGATAATTTTGTTTTTTAAGTAAACTGAATGTCCTAGATCCATCAACTCTATCAAATCTTTATTTTAGATCATCCCACACATGTTTTACACAAGTACCAGATGCTACTCTTGGACAAAGAATTTAGAATCCATGAAAGAACTATCCATTAACTCTTTCCCATTGATCTCTTAGTTCAACACTTACATTGACTTTGGTACAGGTTCTGTCATCAAGACCAATCTTATTTCTTTCTAACACATCCAGTTTCATGAACCTACTCCGCAAGCCAAAATTTTTACCTCA
>DF369130.1:5128-15501 GCA_000787875.1 Solanum virginianum
TCTCGGATTTTTTTGGGTTTCTCGAGTTTTTGAGTTTTGTTTTTCAAATTTCTCATATTTTTAGATTATTTTTTGAAATTCTCGTGTTTTTCAGTTTTTTTGATAAAGTATTTATAAAAACATATAATTAATTTATGATTCAAATATTTTTTAGGTCCTTCCAAAATGCAAAAATCTAAAATTCATTTTCTCGGATTGACTTGATTTACGGTTTAATTTGATTTTTGATTTAATTTTGTTTACCCCTAATAGATAGAGATAGAGAGATGACAAATGAGATGCTGAACTCTTTGACTGCTCTATTTAATTTCTTAACAGTGGATGTTAGGTGGATAATGGATTGAACATCTCTTTTAAGATAGAGAGATGACAATTGACAAATCCAACTTCATTAATTTATTGGTCATTTACTCATCTTTAAGTCATAGTCGTACTATTCTTCTCTTCTACTTCATTAATTCATTGGTCATCTACTCATCTCCGTCACTTTTTAGCCATTACAAATGAGAGACTAGACATGTCTTTGAATGCTCTTATTTAATTTCTCACCAATCCACCTAACATTTCTTTATTAAGTATAGATAGAGATCTTGACTGATGCTGATGGCTATTGAAAAAATGGAACTCTCATTGTCAGTAAATAAGAACTATTTAATTAATTCTTTTTATCTAAAAAATATTATTTTTCTTGACTTCAACTTTAATAGATAATGGAAGAGGAAGCACACACATTCAAACTAATTGCAAACTTATAAATTCAGAATTTTAAATTATTTTATTTGAATTTAAAATTATTTCATTCAAAATTAGGTCAATCTTTTATATAGTCTTATCAACAACAACATATTCAGTGAAATTTCATAAATGGGGTCTGGGGACGGTAAAAATGTACGCAAACCTTACCATTATCTCATGGAGATAAAAATATTATTTTCACAAAATTCTCATCTCATAAATCAAACCTCATAAACAAAAAGATCAAGTCCCATACAATCTCATCAAATAAATAAATATTTATAATAAAAGCATAAATATATTATCGTAAAATTATTCTAAAAAAATATAATTTTTTTATTAATCAAACTTTATTTTAAACATTATATGATATAGGTACAATTGTTCAATTATATTTATTAGAAGAATTTTTGTGTAATTGAATTGAACCTCAAAAAATTATTCCATTTAATATATTTTTTATTCAATATTTTGCCAAAATTTTCAAGTGTTGAAATAATATATACGACCTTTGCCATTTCAAAAAGGAAAAAACTTAGTCTAATGTGGTATATGAAGTTTAAGAAAATTTTAAAAAATTAATCTTATGATTTTAAGTTATATTTATATAAATTAGGAAATTGGAATAATATATTATAATATTATATTTATTAATTAAATAATATTATATTATTTTTATAGCAAACTACTCTTTCTAACATATTTAAATAATAATATATATTATTTAATAATCAAGTTTTGCTGGCCGTTAATGTTTATATTTTTTCATATCACAAAATTATATTATTTAACTAAGTCCTTCTATAGTCTATAGACTATACCAACATAAGACTTCTCATGTCAAATCATAATCTAAAATAGAGTGATACGTAATTTATTAAATCCAATTTCATTAGTAATCAACAATAGACTTTTATTTAATTTCACTTAATAAATAAATTAAATTTTTACTGATTAGTCATACGTGGTGCACTTTTTCTCTAACTCTTGTCTTTTAAAATATTGAAATTCAAAGTTAAAATTAAAATAAATAAATAAATAAAATAATAAAAAATTTCACGGAGCAACCAGAACGGACCGAAACCGAAATGAATCGGTATGAACCGGTACCAAACCATGGTACCATCCCGTTCTGAGTACCAATTCAATGTAACTCGTTCTGTCCTAAAATGTACCGAATTGAAATGGTACCGGTATATTCCGGTCCGTTCCGATCCGTTACGGTCTATTCTGGTCCGACGCCTAGTCTTATATATCTATTATATATTAAAAGCATGAAGATCCTTATAAATGTTGTTTGAATCTTTTGTCCTTCATTATAAATCTCTTCTTTAGATAAAATTGTCTTTTCATTATTTTTCTTTAAATTATTATTTAATTAATTTATAATATTAACTTTTAAAATATATAGAAAGAAGTGATAATTAAGAACTTCTAGCCTTCCTTATTTGATAGACTTCTACTTCTTCCTTGTTTGAATCAAGAAAATATCCTACTCTATATATAAGACGTTTATAAATAAATAATTTATCAAAATTAGTGAATTTTTTAATCTTTTAATAAGTTCATAATTAAGTTTATTTTTCTCTATAATTTTTGTTCTCAAACGAGGTACACGCTTTGATCACTCGCAAAGCACGTACAACAAGACTAGCTTTTAAAAATGTTGGGTCTTGACTTTTTGTTATTGTGAATATGCAAAAAGTTATATATACAACCTAAAACCTAATGGACTCAAAATCAAAGGCTCAAAATTATGGGTCAATTAAAAACTTACGGTATATTTTTTGTCTGCATAAAATATGAACAAATATAATCAATGACATATATAAAAATATAATTTAAATATAAAATAATGATTTAATAAAACCAAGTTAATATTTTAGACTATGATAAAAACTAGAATCAATTAAAATTTTAATATTTTAAAAATAAGGATAATTATCGATAAATTATTCTAAAATTGCAGAAAAATATTTTAAACTATTTTAAAAATAGCAACATAAAAAGTATAAATTTTTAAAAATGTTGGGCCAAATTTATGTGTCAATAATTATTACCACATTGCTCTAATACATATCATTCTCTAAGAATAAATTTTTTATCATGGCTCTGATACCAATCATGTAATGACCTGCTAAACTATTTTGAGAATTTGTCCTTTTGTTTTCTTAAAATATCTTTCTGGTAAATTTCAGTGGGTAGTTTGGACTACTCGATAACTAAAACTACGTATTATTTTATGTATTTGTTAAACTTATTGATTGTGAATTTAATATCTTTAGGGGGACAATGATTAGTGGAAAATTATGGTGTTAGTGTCTTGTGGGGGACAAGAATTAGTGAGGGGGACAAGGATTAGTGGAAAATTATGGTGTTGGTAATCATTAATTCCATTAGGAAATTTTTATATTGACAAGTTAACCCTTTAATGCTTATAAATAATAAGAAGAGGGAGAGAAACATACTTGCAAATTGAACAAAGAAGAACGAAAGAAAGAGAACGACATAAAACTTTGATGTCATGAGGCAAGTTACTCCAGGTAACAGACTCTAATTATGTAAGCATTTGATTGAGAAATTCCTATGTTGATTAAAGATATGGATCAATTAATCTCTATAAAGGTGTAATAGAATGAAACAAATATTAAACTAGATTAGTATTAGAATATATTTGTTCATGTTGATTAAGTATACCAGTGAATGACTACGAAGGCTCATTATATTTCTTTTTGTCCCTTTCTGGATGTATAATTATGTTATTAGTGAACATACTATATATTTACTTGCGTGGTTTGTTTGCCTTCTTGGATATTGAAGGTTTGTATTATAGGTACACCATTAGATTTTAAATAGTAAAGGCATTAAGACTAAATCCTAGGCTTGAATTTTTGGAATTCAATTATAAAATTAGATGAGTTTTGGATTTAACCTAGACATATAGTAGTTTAGCTATTAGTTTTGGTGATCTCATAGGGATAATGATGTATTTATTTCTTCGCATTTAAGTGTTGGAAGTCTACTGAAAATTTACCTAAACATATAGGGATATATAATATTAACTGCTAGAAATAGTGGTATGTAATATGGATGAAATTGAGAAAAGATAGTGTAACACCCCGCAAAATTATCAAGATGCCCCTAGAATGGAATCGTGCGCATAACACGTCTTCCTAAGCTCGAATGGAAAATCCAAGAACGGATTTGCGATTAGCACGAAAAATTGGGTGGGAAAGTGGTCTCGACCCAATTTTAGAGCAATTGGATTAAAACTAATTTTTTAATCCAAAAATCGAGATAGTGAGGGTACACATTAGGGCCGTGATGCAGATATGTCACGGTCCCTCACTTATATTTTCTTCAATTTTTTCGACGGGGATTGGATTCTGGAAATACACAGGTGCGCGACAGGTCCGCATCGTGGACCTGTTCCCCCGATCTGTTCCACTAAAGTTCAAAAATTTTAAATCTTCTGAGGGGTATTCCAGACTTTTCTCCACCCCTTCTAGACTTGATCCACGACCAATACAAGTTGTTTTTAGCCTAAAAGAGTTTCAAAAACCTACTCTAGAGTCCCTTACGCAAAAACTAAGAAGAGACCTTGAGTGAAGAAGGCAAGAAAGAGCTAGGTTTCAAATGATTGAGGCTAATTTCTTGAGAAAATGATTGTCAAACTCCCTACCAGGTATGTAAAGGCTACCCAGAACATAAGATTGTTCTCCCATGTGCCTTGTTGAGTGAATTTGTCTAATAGTTGAAGGTGATGGGTCTTGTCCGTGAAATTCTTGAATGTTATCTTGGAAACTATCTTTAATTTCTATATATTTTCTAAAATTGATGATCATCATAACTTGAATTAACTGTTTAAGTGAACTATTGTATGATTATGTATATACCCTACATGATTTCCTTACTAAAGACTTCAATAATGAACTTAGGGATAGTGTCTAGAGCCTTGACCATTTGGGTGTGTTGTTTGCTATGGTCTGTGTCATGAGATGAATGTATTGAGGACTAAAGTTGAGGAGATTAGTGTCTCTAGAGTCTAAAGGAGATTGAACTTAATCTTGAAAGAACGATCTTACTCCTTGAGTTAATAGATGGCGAGATGAGTCACGATTTCTTGCTCGAAGAGGCTAGGTGATGATAATTCTTGATTAATTGACATTTTATGAGCAAGTTGAGTCATGAAAGGAGTATTTAGCACCAAAATAGGTAAGAGTGAGTTCCACTCGCACCCATTAACTATGTGGCCAGCGTAGGAGAGGATTGGGTCGTGAGAGCAGATGTTTCCTCAGTCCCAAAAGAGGACTTGATTAGACTTATGGATCCATTGATATACTCATTCTTTACCCCGGCACGGTACTAACAGATATGGCAATGATATCTCTTTATTGCATCACCACCTGCTCATAGGTGGTGGTTCTTGGTTAAAGAAACTCCTAGATAGGTTCCATGTTGATAGTACTCTGATGTCGATGTGATAGTACGAGTCTTGATAGATGGTGATGCGATAGTGTCCTATTCCTTATTCTGAGCTGAGATTGAGTAACTGATGAGTTAATGCTATGTCATATTGTCTTGTATATACTATTTACTTTAGCCCATTTTACATATAATACATTCCACGTCCTAACATCATTTGGCACTGCATCGTTTCATGATGTAGATTCAATAGATAGAGGACTTTAGCAGGCGAATCGTTGAGGTTCACAGACTTTCAGCCATAGACTTCGTGAGTCCTCCCATGCATTTAAAGGATGTCTTTATTTTTCCTTTTTTTTATTGCTTTAAGTTATTCTTAGTTTGTGGTAGACATGACCTGTCATGGTACCATCCTAGACATTAGAAATAGAGGCTTCATAGACACTGATAGATGATGGTTGATGTTGGGGTTCTTTTCGCCCATTTCCTTTTAAACTGAGTTCTTTCAATAATCTTGTTTTTTTTGATAGACATAACTGATGAGTCTTGTAGCCCAATAATAGTTGAGGTCATTCTCTAATGTCTTTCGCTAATCGACTGACTGAATGAAACTGATAAGACTAGGTGGTTCGCTTGGGGACTAACAATAGTCTCTGAGTGCCAGCTACGTCTAGGGTACCCTCCAGGGGTGTGACAGATGGTGGGTAAACAATAATGGACCAAGTGATGTTGTAATCATGATCTCGTGATACTGTATCTATCTGGAATATGATTTCTATAGTTAATATGTTGCCAGGCACAATTGTAGGCTTACAGACAGTTTTTAGATCTACAACTTGATCTCTTATTGTCATTAGTTTAATTACTATTCATTTGTAATGTTGTTTTTATAATAATCACTTTATAATTTAGGTTTTAATATATTGAGAAAGACAATTAAATGATCAAATTTTGAGGGTAGACTAGATGTATAATAATATGGGTATGGTTAGTTTTGAAATCTTATGGTAATAATTTATTTGACTAGATCGTGTTGCTAACAGATTCCATTCGAAAGGGAAAGACTCAAGTGTTTAATTGATCCTAATTTGGCTAAGGCAAGTGAACTTTCAAAACTTTGTAATTATCGTAGACTTCTCAAATTATCCTTTTTTTCATGTTTGAATCATGAAATATTTTAATGTTTTAAAAATGAGGTGATTAAATATACATGTGATATGGTGTGGTGTTGTGACACTTGAATTGAAAATGTCGTTAAGTGATGAAAATTCCATGTTTTGAGATATATTATTGTGGTTGGTAATTATGAGTGGATTTGTTTGTTGACTTCATCTCATGTTCATTTATTTTATGTCACACATATTTGCATTAGTTCTGAATATTGATATAAGTAAGATCGTAACAAGTGGGCGTGAGGTCTTTACCGGCCGAGATATGATGCCGAAGTCTTTGTCAGCGTAATTATGATATTAAAATCTTTATTAGTGATATTATGATGCCGAGGTCTTCGCTGGGGAGATTGTATTGTTGAGATCTTTACTAGTGATATTGTGATGCTGAGGTCTTTGTCGATGATAATATTATGCTGAGGTCTTTACTGGCGATGATGTGATGTGGAGATATTTTTCAGTGATATTATGATGCCAAGGTCATTGCCGGTGATTATTGCATAAGCATTGCACCTAATCTTTGCATATTCTTGTGTGACTTGATGTTATACCTGCAATTGATTATGTTATCACTTGTGAGTTGTAGCTTGTGTTGTGGTATTTTTATATTGTGACATACTATCTTTATTATGTATTATGTATTGTTGGGCTGGGCTGACTTCCTGTGTAGGTTGTAGTTATGGAAATCAATTGGGATGAAAGAAGTTTGTGTATTCTATTAGACTTACTCTGTTTTGTTAGTTGACTTGCTGAGTATCGCGTTGTATTTGGTACTCACCTCTTGCTTCTACACTTGTGTAGGTTGTGAGCCCAGACAATGATTAGTAGTTTCCTTGATAATTTGAGGCTTTCCAAGAGACGTAGAGAGGTAGCTGTTCTCATCCGGCTGACTCTCTGTCATGCCCCGGGAGGGTACCCTTGGCATGAGTGGCACTCGAAGACTATTGCTAGCCTCCGAGCGAACCACTTGGCCTCATCATCACATCGTACTCAACAGGGAAGAAATAACTCAAATAGATACAATATTATTAATGAAAACTCACTCATAGTTTCAAAAGAATAATGTTTGAAATTATACAATACTTTTAATAAATCACTTACTCAATGTCTATGAAGCCTCTACACAATAATCCAGACGGTGCCATGACAGGCCATAGACACCTCAAATAGATAAAGTTTTTAATAAAAGATAAAAGATAAAAAGGGCTTCTTCGGAATTTAAGGAGAGCTCACCAACTCTGAAGTGTACTGATATGGATCTCAACGATGCACAGGCTGAAGTCCCCTATCTCCAATATCTGCATCATGAAACGATGCAGTGCTAAAGGCGTCAGTACATGAAATGTATGGTAAGTCCAACAACTCAAATGTAGTAATAATAATAATAAGCTCAAGAATACTCACCTTGATTCTTCAACTCATGCTCAGCTCAGTATATAACAGTTTAAAATATTTCATACATTCAAACATAATACATATATATATGGTGAAAGTAAACTCAAGTTTGTAAATCTCATGCTAAATCAAAGTTGCTTAGGAGTTTCTCTTAACCAACATACCTCCCACCACCTTAAGTTAGGTGATGTACAACGAATCATTATCGTTGCCATGCCCGTCCTATACGTGCCGCGGCATAGGACGATTATCTCTCTCTTGAATCCAAGGTAAATGTCCGGTTATGGGATAAGAGTAACCAAAATGATGTTGTGTGACTATCCTACGCTAGCAACGTAGTTCTGTGGGTTAGAGTAAAGTATACTCACTCCCTGATCGGTGCTTGATACTCCTCCCAAGACTAAAACATGCTCCACTCATCATTTAACTCAATCCTCAACACTCACCAATCAACTCAAACCTCAATCTCCTAGAGTTATCTCAATTCGTCTTAAAGATTCATCAATTCATTCAATCACATACAAGTATGCATGTACAATCAACTCAATAATTCTGTAACTTATAATGCTCGACTCAATTCAAATGGTTATTTGGACTCTTTTAACTTTACTCATCACTTCATGTAAATAAGTTTATAATTTAACATGCTTTCATGATTAATGACTCAAGTATTCTCAATTCGTCATGTTAACCTCAACTTAATTTCATTTAACTCATTTCATATAGAACATAAATCTCAAGACATAATATAGTTTCGAGTAGTAAAATTCTCATATAATAGATACAATAAAACTCCTTCATCAATAACTTCTTTTAAATCCTTAAATAAGCGACATGTAGGATCTTTCAATTTAACTTTACATGCTCAAAATTTATTTGTAACTCATTATAAATAATATTCTCATGGTACAATACTTAAAAGTATGTAAAAATAAATTCATTTATATAAAATATCTCATCATAAAAAGATATAGAAAAATAGGAGCAACTTACAAGAATAAAATTGTCGAAAACGTCCAACTTGACTCGAAAATGACTCGAACCTTTCCTACTCGACTCAGGATTGATTTTCAACACTTTACGTGTCAAAATCAGTAGAAAAATGAAAGAAATATTGAAGGAAAATAATTGGGAGATGCTGGAAATGGTCAGATTTGGTCCCCAATTTATAGGCCAAAAAGTTGTGGTGAAGGAAGGCCATCCTTCACTGAAGGACGCCCATCCTTCAGTAATGGTCGGCCCCACCACTAAAAAAATGAAATTTTGCAGTTAGACTCCTTTCTTTGATCCAAGCAAACTTTTCTTCTGCAAAAATTTCAAATTTCTATCCGAACTCCTCCAAATAATTAATCTGTATACTTTTCTTTCTTAAAAATCCCCTTTACAACTTTTTCAACTATTCCAACCAAAGTAGACGAAAATTTGGGATCGTTACATTATCTCTCCCTTGGGATCATTCATCCTCGAATGAAGAGAATATAGGTTGAGAAACGAATCTTCTTATGAACTCTAACAATCAATCGTCCTTCTACTGACGCATGAAATCAATCAAAATAAGAAATATAATAATCACATCTCATTAACAAGTCACACCAATCCTCACTCGAACTCTAGAGCTCTATCATATCTAGGAATGAAAGAAAAACTCAATGAATAGGAATATAGAAGGAATTATTACCGTCAATCCTCTCATCATCCTTAGATTGGAATAAATGGGGGTATCTGACCTTCATGTCCTGTTTCGTCTCCCAAGTAGCTTCTTCCACAAATTAATTCTTCCACAATACTTTAACAGATGCAATCTCCTTATTTCTAAATTTTTGAACCTGACTATCAAGAATTTGGATAGGAATTTCCTTATGATTCAGAATATCTTTCACCTCAATACTCTCGACAGGCACTACCAATCGCAAATCTTCCAAACATTTCTTAAGCATAGAAACATGGAAAATTAGGTGGATAGCTGCTAATGCTGAGGGTAGCTCTAACTCGTAAGCAACTTTGCCTAATATTTTTATGACTCGGTAAGGGCCAATGTATCTCGGACTCAACTTTTATTTCTTTCCAAATCTCATCACTCCCTTTATGGGGGACACTTTAAAATATACCTAATCATTGATCTCAAACTCTAAATCTCTTCTTGGAACATCTGTATAAGATTTCTGTCAACTCTGTGCAATTTTCAACCTTTCTGGAATATTCTTCACCTTTTTCACAATTTGGTATACCAAGTCTGGTCCAATCATCTCATCTTCACCTACCTCAAACCATCCAATCAGTGATCTACACCTTCTACCATAAAGTGCCTCATATGGAGCCATCTGAATACTCGAACGAAAGCTATTGTTATAAGCAAACTCTATTAAAGGCAAATGGTTATCCCAATTACCTTTAAAATCAATAACGCATGCTCTCAACATATCCTCTAATGTCTGAATAGTACTCTCCGCTTGCCAATCTGTCTGAGGGTGAAAGGCTGTACTTATTCACCGTAGTACCCAATCCCTTCTGGAAGGATCTCCAAAATTGAGAGGTGAATTAAGCTCCTCTATCCGAGATGATGGACAATGAAACTCCATGCAATTTCACAATCTCATGGAAGTACAACTTGGTATATTCCTCTCCAGTGTGAGTTGTCTTTACTGCTAA